>PVKP010003703.1:76509-105605 GCA_004027715.1 Plecturocebus donacophilus
TCAAAAAAAAAAAAAAAAAAAAAAGTTTCCGGTGATATCTAAGTGCAAACTGCACTTCACCAGGTAACAGTTCAATGCTGTTCAGTATGCCATAGTAATATGTTAACATTACTATGCATCAGATAAATTTCTAAGCATGTTATGTATATTCTTCATTCAATCCTCACAACAAGCCTTTGAGGTAGGTACTGTCAGGTACTATTATTATTATCATTATGCTGATTTTACAATGAAGATACTGAGATACAGAAAGGTTAAGTAACTAACAGATAACTTGCTTATTGACATTTGTATTATTTGGGGAAAACTTTACTATGAAATAATTGCACTGAATCTTCAGGCCTTAGAACCAAAGTAGTATCAATAAAACATGTATATTTATTTTCAAAATGAGAGTTATGCCATGTTGGGTATATTTTGCTTCTTGTGTAATAGCAAAAAAGAAAAAAAAAGTAGCATTGATTTCTTACTTTGTTAGGAAAAAAAATTCTATTTTCTGGCCCAGTGCAGTGGCTCATGCCTTTAATCCCAGCACGTTGAGAGGCAGAGGTGGGCGGATCACCTGAGGCTGGGAGTTCGAGACCAGCCTGACCAACATGGAGAAACCTGGTCTCTACTAAAAATTCAAAATTAACCAGATGTGGTGGCACATGCCTCTACTCCCAGCTACTTGGGAGGCTGAGGTAGCAGAATAGCTTGAACCTGCAGAACGGAGGTTGCAGTGAGCCAAGATCATGCCATTTCACTCTAGCCTGGGCAACAAGAGGAAAACACCATCTCAAAAAAAAAATTATTTTCTATGTATTTCACTATAGCAATTGGGGATAATAAGCTTATTTTTAAAATATTTTGGAAAAAAGATTGAAAGCTATCAGCTACTATCTAATTATAAGACCAAATCTTCAAATTAAAGATTTCAAATTAAGCTTTGTGAATTTTTCTTGCTTTTTTTCATGCAGAACTATACTTGATGTCTCCCTAAAATCTGTGAAATTTAATGTAATCAAGTGATAGTACTAACTCATATAGTTTAGTCTTACTTTAATGTACAACTTAAAATTCTTTAAGTCTATATTTTTTAAGAGACAAATTCCTACTCTTTCAAGCTTGAGTACAGTGGAATGACTATAGCTCACTGCAGCCTCAAACTCCTGGACTCAAGCAATTCTCCCGCCTCAGCCCCTGAAATCATTAGAAGGATTACAGATATGAGTCACCACGCCTGGCTCTAAGTTTGTGTCTATACACACACACACACAGACACACACACACAAATGTAAATATATATATTTGTATATACTATACACACACATATATATACACAAATATAGACACACATGTTTGTGTGTATAAAATACAAACCTAGAGCCATTTTTAGACATACATATATATGTATATATAACATTATCAATGCCTGGAAAATCATTCACATTTGGTTATGATTAAGTCGCATTTTCAAACATTAAAATCACTCATTTTAGCTCATCATTAAACTATGCTTTTCTACAATACTACAAATTGGTTTATCTTATTCCTTCCATTAACTAATTTAAGTCTAACTTCCAAGAAAGAATATAGGTCTGTGCTAGGAGGAACAATGCCAGATAATTTTAAAATAAAATGGGTGCTTCAATACATTATTTGTAAATAATTTAAAATATAAATTAGCATTAAGTAAGATAAACATGGATAGAATAAGAAAGATCTTGTACATTATGATTAAAGAAACCAAGAAAGTCTGAAAAGCAAAATATCTTAATTTTTGGCCTTTTATTAATTATTATCATCTTATCCTGACAATATTAATAAATTTCATTTGCAGAATGACTACTATGGATTGAGGCACAGAAATATTTTTTATATATATGATGTCATTTAACACTCACAAAAACATTCTGAGAAGAAGATAGGTCTTATTATGTTTGCTCTAAGATTAGTGAATGCATGAATGCAAAATTGATAAATGAAGCAAAGAATGTAAAAGTCCTCAAAAAAATAAAAGAGGTGTCAAAAATTCAAGTAGTTTCTAGCTTTGTGTCCAATGGCTTTAAACATGAATCAAACTGAAATTTCTTTGTCATCTCTACTTTTTAATTTTTGAATTCAACCAAATCACTTTGTTTTCTCCCACATGGAATTGATTGACTGTGAGATATTTGGATCTAGAAGGCCTTCAAGATTTTTGCTAACTGGTAGGTGCTCTGAACTGCTGTGAGGAAAGTTCTGTCTGGAGTACTGTCTCCCTGGCAGCTGCTTCCTGGAGAAGCTGGACTTTCACCTCAGGAGATATAAAGGGAATGAACACTACATTCAAAATGCATGCAGGAGGTGTTTAAAATAGCAGTTTCAAAGAAAGGGAATTCAATCAGCCACAGAAAAATGACTGAGATAAAGCTCTAGGCTCCAGGCAAGCCTTTCTATTCCATCCTTTTTGGGATAGAGTCAGGTACATACACCTAATTTCCAAATCAAGAAAATAAGGCACATGGACTTCTCTACTAAGAACAGTATCAGCAATTGCAACTCCCTTCCATCAGCCATCTTTGTGTTTAAGTCATTAAAAGTATTCTATTTGCATATATTAATAAGTAGAGATGATAAAATAAGAAACATAACATGAATATGCAGAAAGGTTCTAAAGGCATCTGTTTTGTAAAAATAATTAAGTATATGCTACTTTACAGTATCAGCGAATACAGATGTTTAAAAAGCAAAATGAATTATGTTCCCCACCTTCCCATTCCCTCTGCTTATGTTGATCTTTAAGCATCCTGCTGGTCACTGCTGGATTTTTCTTGTTGCATTTTTTCCTAATAAAAAATATTCCGAACACAAATGTAATGGCTACACAGCCAACTAATTAAAGCTAGCCTTGCAATCAGTGACTATAGTAGCCATTAACCCATATTTATCTGTCTTCTCTTGAGAAAATGGACTAAACCATAATTCAGTATGAACCATGCCTTAAAATATAAATTAAGGAGTATATCCAAGAAGAAAAAAAATAACATATTTTTTAAACAGCTTCCCGTAAAATATTTAAACATTATATTTTTTGAAAGATGTTAAGTTAAAAATAGTCTCAAATTTGAGTCTTTGCTAGATCTCATTTTTTATTATTATAACTTTAACAAGTTTCATAATGTAATTTTATAGTTAATATGGGGTTCAAATGTCATTTCCTGTGTATTTGGCCCGGAACCTGGGCCAAGTTAATTTACCTTAGTTTTCTCACCTGTAAGATGGGGTTAGTAAAAGTACTTACTTGACAAAATTGTTATGAGGATTAAACTAATTAGTTTGTTTCATGTGTTTAGGACAGAAAGAGGTATATGATAAGTATGTAATTAAGGTTAACTATTACTACCCCACATCCCTGTGGTTAACTTTGTGTTTTAAAGCAATACTACTACTACTAACCAGAATAAAAAAAAAAAAAACCTATACTATAAAATATAATTAGAAGAAGGAAAAAATTAAGAATTCATAGAGACTGGCTTGATGTAGCAAAACTTTATTTTTCTATATAGTCAAAGCACAGAGCTGATTCACATAATTAATTTCACAGGTAGCTAAATGTCATATGTTAATGTACTTCACTCATTTACTTGAACTGCCACAAAGGTTTAAAAAAAATACTTCCCCATTTTAAAAGCAGAACATGTAGAAAAAGACAGCCTTGGTGTTATATTTTAAAGTTATAAAATTATAGTGGGACTGAAAACTTATGTTCAGAAATCATATCCCTAGTTTACTAGCAATTGTTTGGGGCAAGTAATACAACTTCTATAAAGAATTAATTAGTTGCAAAATTGATATAATATCACCTGTGGTTAAGTAGCTTCTATTTTGGTATAAGATCAAAAAGGCTGTGCATGGAAAATAGGTTTATAAAGTTATAAAGTGAAGTATAAATGTAAATATTTTAAAATTGTCATAATGCTTTATAGGTTAATGCTCTTTATAACTATAGGTTATGATTATGAATTTCTATATAGAGACTACATAAGCACAGTGATCTTCCCAAGCCCACTAATGTAAAATAAAGGGTTACTAATTTTGTTTTTCTTTTTTTGTGCAACTGTCAGGGTCTCACTTTGTCATCAAGGCTGGAGGGCAGTGGTGCAATCATAGCTCAATGCAGCCTTGACCTACTGGGTTCAAGGTATCCACCTGCCTCAGCCTCTCTCCTCATGCCCTACGCTCCCAAGTATCTGAGGCTACAGGTGCATGCCACCACGCCTGGCTAAATTTTTTTATTTAATTTTTTGTGGAGACAGGGTCTATTATGTTGCCAAGGTGGTCTCAACTTCAATTTTTTTCTTTTTACTTGTATGGTTCATAAAACAATTCTGTAAACTATGTACATCTTTGAACTTTCGAAAATTGCCACCTAAAATTTCATCATAATCCAAGGTCTTCAGCAACCCATAATTTCTTACTACTATTAATATTGCTATTTTAAAATAAAACTATAAGTTCTCAGTTTTACATGTCCAGAGAAATCGAAATAAGAGTGATTTGATGTTCATTAACAGCCATTTAAAACAAGATGAAGAAACTCTGTTTTAAAATAAATGCTACATTGCTTTTTTCTCCTTAAACTGATATTATTCTATTTCTGCCACATACTCTGATCCTAATTTAATTTGTTATTCTTTAAATCATTTTATTGATACCCTGTATTTTCTACTGTAAAATGGTGTATATAAATTAGCATTAATATAGGTCTTGTGAACCTGCAAATCTAAGTGAAAAAATACTCTAAATAAAGTTACTTTTATAATTATTAATGGCATATGACTGAACAATTTATATACATCTCACATTCTAACAAATATTTGTTTAGCACTTTGGAAGGCTGAGGCAGGCGGATGGCTTGAGCTCAGGAGTTTGAGATCAACCTGGACAACATAACAAAACCCCATCTTTACAAAAAAATTACATAACTTAGCTAGACATGGTAGTATGCTTCTGTAGCCCTAGTTACTTAGGAGGCTAAGATGGAAAAATGGCTTGAGTCTTGAGTCTGGGAGGTGGAGGATGCAGTAAGCTGAGATCACACCACTGCACTCCAGCCAGGGCCACAGAGCCAGACCCTGTATCTTGTATATACATATGTATATATATGTGTGTATATGCACGCACACACACACACACTCACACACACACACACACACAGAGGGAGAGAGGGTTAATAATAGAGGTGTTAACAAAGTGATTTTATCTAGATATATGGACACACTTTCTTACTCAAATGACCAAACTTTTTACTTACAGGAAATAAAGTCCAGAATAAATTCTTCCTAGATTTTGTTGGAATTGATTTTATGGACAGAAACCGTAAGAAAACCTATTTTCATAAATAAGTCTATGGGAATGGAAAGTGTCCTATTTAAGCAAAATCACTAATTCTTCAACTTGCGGAGAGTGATACGACATATAATTATAGTAATCTATCACCCAAAGTCATTCCTAATGCTTTATCAGTTGATGATGGTATTATACATCCCGTAGCTGTATAGAAGAAAGCATATTGTAAACTGCCTCTATTGCGAAGGAATTTAACAACCTCTAGATATTCATTGTTTCAACATCAATATTTTAAACAGTCTTTGTCTGACTATCAGCCAGTTTTAAACTTTGGGCTGTGGCTCTGTGTGCTCAATAGGTTTTGTGAAAGGTGACAGTAAAAGCAGGAGGTAGGAAACAGAACCAGTTAAAATAAAGATATTCTCCAGCAGGTCACTGACAGAAAAAAAAACAGATATGGAAATTTATGATCAAGAAATTTCTTAGAACTATCTGTTCCTGCGTAGTCCTTGGAAAGTCATCATGTACCTAAGTATATTTATGTCCAAAATGCTGTATTTGGTATATTTTTCTAATGCTACCAACATATTTGAGTTTTATTTCTCTACTTTTAACCTTCCCTTCCTGTCTTCCTAGAGGTAGGAAAAGGAGACAAATGAATATATGTGAGAATTATTATAAGTTTACACATTGAAATAGTGCCCCAAAGACAATCTTTATGAAGAGCATGAACTTTTAAAATACAGTTACTTAAAAATCTTTTCACTTTGTTCTATGTTGTCTATATTTAAAGTTGCTTAAAATTTGTAAAAAGAAAAAAAAAACTGGAATGTAGCATACTACATTATAATTTCCATGGGTCAGTAAATTAAAATATTTATCTTCTCTCTTGAAAATAAAAATCATGCCCTATTCTGTCAAATTCTATCTGCCCTATTCTGCCAAATTCTATCAGCTTGAATATCCTTTGTATTTACTCAATATTCATATACTTTTGAAAAACTTAAGCTGATATCCATACACTATAAATATTTTTAATTAAATGTGTTAGTAGAGTTTCTTTTCATTTTGAGAAAACTAAAAAGGCATTTTTATGATCCACTCTTTGTTACTCTTAAATGTTTGCTGCTTCAAGAGATATGTGTGCTTTAAGAGGGTATGCGTGTGTGTGTGTGTGTGTGTGTGAGAGAGAGAGAGAGAAAGAGAGAGCCAGAGAGACAGACACAGAGACAGGAGATATTTGGTACAAAAATGGACAAGACATGAAAATGAATATTTATCATTACATGTATAGTAAACAAAATGGACTTTGAACATAAAACAAATATATAATTTAAATTAATTTTATCTGAGCTCTTTCTTACAGAAAGTACCAAAATCTTCCCACATATCAATGCCTCTCTTGCTAAAGGATCCATCCAGTAGCAACCAGCATCTAGTGGACAGCTGGACTTGTCATATCTCAGTGCCTTGCTGGCTCAGAAATGCAAGTGCCTCCAAGGGATGTAAAATTCCACTGTGATTTAGGAAAGGCGTAAATTTCAGCCATGACTTTCTGGCTGGCCCTGTCTTTACTAGATTGCTGCATATTTTCCTATCCCCATGACTAATCATCTCTCAAGGTCAGAATTTTGTGTCTTTAGTCATTACTTCCTTGAGTCACTCTAGAAAGTTAATCTGAAGAGGAAATAAGAAAACTATCACTATAATGGCCTCTAAAAACAGGTGAACTGGAATCTGAGGGAAATACTAATATGGCTTCTTCAAGGATATTGCACCTTGGGTTCAGAGTAACACAGAATTGAACCATAACTCTTTCTGTGACTTCCTAGCTTGAGGAATTTGAGGACTAAATTTTTCTCAACCTTCACATTTGCTTCTTTAAAATGGGGATATGAAGATGTACTTGAAAGGGCTATTTTGTGAGATTGACTGAAATGTCTCATGTGACAAGATCTAAGCACCTAACCTTAGATGTCACGTCTTTGAGAAGCTCTCCCTGACATTTCCATTCGATGGCCTCAGGCAGGTGTGACGGACCCTCCCTAACGTATGCACTGCCCTAGCACATTAGACATCATGCTTTATTGTCCTGCACTGTTCAGTCACTCATTTAATCATTTCTTGTCCTGCTAAACTGTACAAGACTCTGGTTTACTTCTCATTGTGATGTATAGTAAGAAATTCAGTGTCTGTCATGTAGTTGATACTTGAGAAATAGATTTGAATACTATGGGAACTCCAAATAAAATACTGTGTGATTGTTACATAAAAGAAAAGATGACATATTGTGGAAACAAGAACAGGGTAGGAATAGGTCAGGGCAGGTTTAGTAGCAGACGCAGCATTGACACCAACCTTACTCTACGGAGATCTTTTGCTCTACATCATCCTAAATTGAAGCTCACACAGGAATCTCTAGATTTCCTCTATGGTTTAAAAATTGAATATATAATTTGGAACAAATAGAAATGACCACTATCTAGAGTCTCCTTTTATCTGCTTGTTCATTTTACTTTAAAAATAACTTAGTGATACTAAATTCTAGCCTTGACACACTGAAAGAAGAACAAACTGCTTTCTGTCTTAGGAAAACAAATGGAAGCCACTCATATGCTGTCATTTTCTTTCCTGTTTCTGGAACATGTGAGAAAAACTCAGAGGCTAGGTAAAATAGATTAAAAAATGGCTAAGAAGACTGTATAAAGAAAATCTACAAAGTTAAAACATATTTTATTAAACCGAGGAAACCTTACTCATTTGGTTTTAATTTGACTCAAACAACATAATATTTTAATTATTATTCTTACAAATTCAAAGATGGGTTTTTTACCCTTTTATTTCATGATCCAAACATGGTCTTTGTGAAATATCATTACTGTTTATGTAGTTCAGAGTTCCTACTGTGTGGCAGTAACTCTTTCATTTCTTAGCAAGATATATATTTGTCATTCATTGTTCTTACATTTACCTGCATTTTCTGGCTGAACACACTGGTAGTCACTTTTAGTATAATTTGTAGTGAACATAACACATTAGTAACATTATTAAATATAATAAATGCATAATAATTATAAATTAGAGAAGAAGGAAAGAAAAAAGAATGCTAATTGAGTGCTTTTTGAAAAGTCTAAAGTGTACTGCTCCCTAAATTTCTATTTTACTTGAAATATTTTCACCCTCAAATACTGTTTCATTCTTGAACTGGTTTCCTATGTAAAGAACTCCTTACTGCTTTCTCTACAATTCTCTTCCTTAGCCATTAATCTCTCACGTGAAACTGTCAAAATCTTTTACGAAAATCGAAACCTACTATATCCACGTTTCTTATCTTTCATAGTGCATTATTTTCAAGCAGCCAAGCAAGTTAGTTAAGCACAAACTGCCTAGTAAAAGCCATGTTAGGAATACAGCCACACTTTCCTCAGCTCTTATTCTGTTAACAATATTTCACAATAGTCTTTGTAGTCAATACTAAACACACATGTCTATTGTTTCTGGCTTTGCTTGTCTCCTCGGCTCCTTAATTCCTGACTCGCTTCTGATTCAAAAGGACTATATGGATGCCATACTATATATACACTTGCATCTTTTCTGCCTCTCTGATTGGATTCTCTAACTATAAGCCTTTGAAAGAAACTATCACATTTTTCTTTTTGTTTTCTCTAAATTATTAATCGATCACATATGTGTCTTCAGGATTTCATGTCAACCGTGTACAATTATTTAGTGGCCTCCTTTATTTTTCATGGACTTAGTACAGAAAAAGTGTTATTAAATAAAGACTTTATAGAAAGCTAATGGATTTTAAAGTGGCATTTTATTGAGTTGTAGATAAACGAATGGATTAATTTTTTTTTAAATGCACACTGCTCCAATAATTAGAGGAAACCATTTTTGGCAAAGTATACTTTTGATTTAGCCAAACATCAAATTTTCTTACTTATAATGAGAAACAACTGCCTTTCATCTTTAGCAATGGCTGAAAGTCATCATTATCTAACAGATGCTCAATGGCCCTTATGAAATGAATTGGTCATCCCAATCAGCTATTAATGGACAGGCAACTAAAACAGGCAAATCATAAATATTACCACTAATTAAACTCGAGTTTTGTATTTACACAGACAGAACAAAGTGAAACTGAGATATATCCATTTAATTTATGAAGAAGTAACAATACTTCAAAATGAATTTAAGATTGTTATTCCGAGATAGAGTCTGAGTCAATTACCCTTTCAATTCCTCCAACAATTTCTTTTTGAGTTCTGACTATGCAAGTACACTAGAAAATTTAAAACTATATATAAAAAGTTTATTTTAATAAGCTTACAATCTAGAAGACAGAATAAGCAAAATATTTATACCATAATCACCAGGATAGACATGATAGAAGTGCAGGGCTACCTCATTTTATTGTACTTCATAGATATTCTGCTTTTTACAGGTTAATCTTTGTGGCAATCCTGTGTCAAGCAAGTCTTTGGTGTCATTTTTCCAACAGTATGTGGTCACTTCAGGTCTCTGTGTCATATTTTGGTAAACCTTGCAATATTTCAAAATTTTCATTATTATTATATCTTTTATGGTGGTCCATAATCAGTTTTCTTTGACGTTTCCATTATAATTTTTAGGGAAACTGCTATGCCCATGTAAGACTGCTAAGTTAATAAATGTCTGTGTTCTAACTTCTCCACCTAACAGTCAATCCCCATCTCTTTCTCCCTCGTTGGGCTTTTATATTCCCCAAGATACAACAATTTTGCAATCAGAACAATTGAAAACCCTACAATGATCTCTAAATGTTCAAGTGAAAGGAACAGTAGCACATCTCTCAATTTAAATCTGAAGCTAGAAATGATTAAGCGTAGTGAGGAAGGCATGTCAAAAGCCGAAACAGGTTAAAAGTTAGGTTTCTTGTGCCAAAAAGCCAAATAGTAAATGTGAAGGAAAAGTTTTTAAAGGAAATTAAAAGTGCTAATCCAGTGAACACATGAAAGATAAGAAAGTGAAACAGCCTTTTCCGAAATGGAGAAATTTTTAGTGGTCTGGATAGAAGACCAAACCAGCCACAACAGTCTCTTAAACCAAAGCTTAATCCAGAGTATGACCCTAACTATCTTCAGTTCTACAAAGGCTGAGGAAGGTGAGAAAACTACACAAGAAAAGTTTGAAGCTAGAATAGCTTGGTTCATGAGGCTTAAGAAAAGAAGTTGTCTCTATAACATAAAAGTGTGAATGAGGCAGCAAATGCTGGTATAGAAGCTGCAGCAAGTTACCCAGAAAATTGAGCTAAAATAATTGATGTAGATATCTACACTCACATCAGATTTTCAATGTAGGTAAAACTGCCTTTTACTGGAAGAGGGTGCCATCTAGGATTTTCATAGCTAGAGAAGTCAATATCTGGCTTCAAAGATTCAAGGACAGGATGACTCTCTTTTTGGGGACTAATGTAGCTGATAACTTTGGGTTGAAGGCAGTGCTCATTTACTGTACTCAAACAGCTAGGGCCCTTAAGAATTATGCTAAATCTACCCTGCCAGTGGTATATAAATTGGACAACAAATCCTGGATGACAGCACATTTGTTTACAACTTGATGTGCAGAATATTTTAATTCCATAGTTGAGACCTATAAAATACTACTCAGAAATAAAAAGGTTCTTTTCAAATTATTACTGCTTACTGACAATGCACCTAGTTACTCAACAGCTGTGATGGAGAATGTACAAGAAGATTAATGTTGTTTTAATGCCTAGTAACACAACACCCATAACTTCCATTCTACAGATTATGATCAAGGAGTAATTTCAACTCTCAAGCTTTACTTAAGAAATACATTTTATAAAGTTATTGTTGCCAAAGATAGTGATTTCTCTGATGGATATGGACAAAATATGTTAAACAGTCTGGAAAGGATTCACAATTTCAGATTTCACTAAGAATATTCCTAACTGAAGGGAAGAGGTCAAAATAACAACACCAAGAGGCTAAAGAAGTTGATTCCAGCCCTTATGGATGACTTTTAGGGGTTGAAGATTTCAGTGTATGAAGGGACTGGAGATGTGGTGGAAATAACAAGAGAACTATAATTAGGAGTGGACCCTGAAGATGTGGCTGAATTGATGCATTGATCAAAGGTTGAAGAATGATGAGTTGCTCTTCACAGCCAAGCAAAGAAAGTGGTTTCTTGAGATAGTATCTACTCGTGGGGAAATTGCTGTATATATTGTTGAAATAATAGCAAAGGATTTAGACTGATACAAAAACTTACTTGATAAAACAACAGCAGGGTTTGACAGGAATGACTCCAATTTTGAAAGCAGTTCTATTGGGGGTATAACGCTATCAAAGAGTATTGCATGGAAAAAGGAAATCTTTCATGTCAGAAAGAATCAATCGATGTAGGAAACTTCATTGTTGTCATATTTTAAGAAATTGTCAAAGCCACCTATCCTTCCACAACCACCACTCTGATCATTCAGTAGACCTTTCACAAGCAGAACAAAGGACTTGCTACAGGCTCAAATGATAATTAGCATTTTTAATAAGAAAGTGTTTTATATAATGCGATGTGTGCTTTTTTTTTTTTTTTTTTTTGAGACAGAGTCTCGCTCTGCCACCCAGGCTAGAGTGCAGTGGCACAATCTTGGCTCACCATAACCTCCGCCTCATGCGTTCAAGCAATTCTTCTACCTCAGCCTCCCGAGTAGCTGGGATGTGGGAAGCCGAGGCAGGTGGATCACCTGAAATCAGGAGCTTGAGACCAGCCTGACCAACAAGGAAACCCTGTCTCTACTAAAAATACAAAAATTAGCCGGAAGTGATGTGCTTTTTTTTTTTTAGACATAATGCTATTGCACGCTTAATAGGTGACAGCACAATGTAAACATAACTTGTTTATTGGGAAATCAAAATAAGTAATGTAACTCATTTAGTTGAGATATTCACTTGATTGCAGTGGTCTGGAAACTAATCCACAATATCTCCCAAGTAAGCCTATAACATAAGAGACTTCTGGTTTAGGTTTATAGGACTTCAAGAAAGAAAAGAATATATTTCACTGCATTAGAATTTGTAAAAATAGCTGGGGTAGTAAGAATGTGAAATGACTCTTTATAAGCAGGAATCATTTAGCATTAGAAAAGGGATGAATAAGAGTTATCAACATAACAGTTCTCAGCAGGGAACACCAAGAGAAACACAGATAAAGAAATACAAAATAAGGAGTAAGGTTTTGCACAATCTCATTTGAGTGAATAGAGATATGAAATAAGGGAGGATTAAAGTTTCCTAATTCACTTGGTGGTAAATGATAGATACTTTTAGATGCCAACCTGTGAATTTCAGAATAATTTCAGTTAGCAGAAAAGATGTTTTAGAGTACATAAGGGATATTATTGAAGAAAAGTTTCAGATAAAGGCTTTTTTGACCATACCCTAAGAACTGGATAGTAAGCTATGATTTTGCTTATACTATGGAATTTAAATTATCATAGTAACCCTCTGAAGTATCTATTATTATCCTTTTCACATACCTGAAAAAAGGAGGCTGTAGAACTACCAATACGTTTCCCAAGAGAGGAGAATCAGAAAGCAGAACTGTTCTAGATGTTATCTTCATCCATTCTCTCTTTCATTCTATTTATTATTTTCACTAAGTAGTCATTGAACTTCCTACTTGTTTTCAGCACTGTTCTTTTGGCTAAGGATGCTAAGTTCAAAATATATGATCCCAGATATCTCAGGAATTTCCAGAATAATGAGAAATAAGTGTAAACAGATTATAAGAACATATTATTATAAGTAGTATAATGTAGGTAGATAAAAGGCCCAGAGAGAGGATAAAGAGGGAGAGCAGAAGTCCACCTTGTGCAGTCTGAGGTGAAATAAGGATTCTTAAACCAGAAAGAATATGTAGCTGGAAACAAGTGTGATCATTTTAGCCAGAAGTTATGATAGCCTAGATTATTTGGTCAACAAGGAAAATTCAAAGGAGAAGATAGATGGAGGAATTCTGGTTAAAGTCAGATTGTTAGTCTCAAGAGAAGAGGGGTCTTGTTTAAACCAATAGTGAACAGATGGCACTCTTTCTAATTGGTTGAAATCACATACTTGGAAAAATATGAATACTATATAAATCTAGGGATGTTAGAAAGAAGCTCTGGTTTGTAGGCAGATATAATAATTACTTCTTTTAAATATATTATTTTAAAAATTATTTTTCTATATAATATATTGTGTTTGAAGTATAGGTGGTGTCACCAGGGGGAGAAAGTCAAAAGTAATAATAAATGCAGTCGTTAGCAAAGAGACATATTTGAAAATCATTCACAATGATTTTCATACTTTCAATGCAAGTATGCTCATGCTATGGAATACTATGAATAGCAAAGAGTTTCAAAAACAAAACTTGGATTTTCAGCATATTTTGCTGTTTAAAATACATAAGTATCTCTTTTCCTTGGAGGATATGTTTCAAGAACCCAACGGATGGCCGAAAACACTAAAAGTACTGAATCCAACACATATTGTTTTTTCTTTCACATACATAATAGTTTAATTTACAAATTAGGCCAGTATCAGATTAACAACAATACTACTAATAAAATACAACAATTATAACAATATACTATAATAAAAATTATGTAAATGTGATCTCTTCCTCTTTCAAATTATTTTCCTGTACTACACTCTATTTGTTTAATATGCAGTCGACCATGGGTAACTGAAACCATAGAATGTGAAACTGTAAATAAGGAGGGACTACTACAGTAGGAAAAAAGATATTTTAACCTGATGGCCCACAAACTTTTTTTTATACTTTAAGTTCTGGGGTACATGCACAGAACATGCAGGTTTGTTACACAGGTATACCCATGCCATGGTAGTTTGCTGCACCCATCAACCTGTCATCTACATTAAGTATTTCTACTAATTTAGTCTTCCCCACCCCCCCACCCCTGGTTACCCCTCCCCTTGCCCTCCCAACCCCCAACAGGCCCTGGTGTGTGATGTTCCCCTCCCTGTGTCCATGTGTTCTCATTGTTCGACACCCATTTACGAGTGAGAACATGCAGTGTTTGGTTTTCTGTTCTTCTATCAGTTTGCTGAGAATGATGGTTTCCAGCTTCATCCATGTCCCTGCAAAAGACAAGAACTCATCCTTTTTTATGGCTGCATAGTATTTCATGGTGTATATGTGCCCACAAAATTTTTAACAAAAAGGAATGTTCTTTGGTGTCTAATATTATAAATTAGTAAAAGAGGAATACTAAAAATATTAACTAGAAGATTATTTCTTAGTGACATTACTAAGAGCAGTTTTAAGAGAATAGTGAGAATGTAAGTATGTAGGCCTTTTAAGAGGTTTTATGGAAGAAAAGGAGGATGAACAGAAATCTATACTTTCATCAGCACTCAATCTTAGTCTTTTTACAAGAAGTAGACATGTGAAATTGTAACATGAATCACTTTCCCAATCTTCCTATTTTTGATCTCATAGTATTTTAATGTCTCTAAATTGGCTTTCTTTAGCTTACTACTTACATGCATCAGGCTTTAGTTAGACCAACTGACCAATTAGATAATCTTGTACATTCCTGGCCTGTGGTTTTTGAAACTGTAAACCACAAATTCCCTATATTGTCATTGTTGAGTTGGCAAGCATCATTTAATTGCTGACAATTTTACTTTCAAAATTTTATTCAAAGTCCTATCTTCAGCCAATCAACCTTTTCATACTAAGTTTCTTTAGAGTCTAACCAATATTTTTGTCCTCAAAATAATATGACTAGTGAATTATTTCCATCTACTTTAACTTAGTAGGATAATTTTAAATATATGAATGCAGGATAGCATCTGACACCAGTTAATACTGACTGAGGACCTTGGGAAAAAAATAATATTTATACTTCTCATCATTACATTTTCAATTAGTGTATGTAGCAGAGTATTTTCATTCCTAAACACTAATAAACACCTGCTGTGTTCCTGTTTCTTAATATAAAAAATACTACTTTAAAACTAGCTATCTTGGTTATATTTGGAGAACAAAGATAAACCAAAGAAGAGAGAAGTTGCTATCTTTAAGAAAAAGGGTTTTTTTATGTACATCAATTTACTGCATACTTATTATCATCAATCCAACTTTTCTATCTTCTTGATAGACCATGAACTACAGTTCATAAATTCAGGCTTTGAAAACTTGAATGACAATATAATCAAATTTGTTTATATGTAAGTATAAACAAAATTGAAGACTCTTTAGAAATCTCGCTGACCTAAGGAATTCCCAGGGTAATTCAAACACGCTATAAACTCAGAATTAATGAACATTAACTTGAAGATGAGGAAAGTGCTGGAATCATTATCATTATTTCTAATGACCAATGCTTTTCTGACTTCCAAAAAGGAAAATGGAGAAATGAAGGTATTAAAAACACAAATCCATATAAGTACATTGCCAAAAATACAACTACAATATTACGATCAATCCTAATAAAAAGTACCATCATCTTGTGGCTGTCAGCCACACATAGTTATGATCAAATAACAATTACCATCATCACTGACATCATTTATTTTATGAAAATGTATATGATAATATACTAGATACTAATCAAATATGCCAAAGTACTTTATAGTGCTAGTGTTGATAAATTTTACATGAGGAACAAATTTTACATGCATCTCAAGAAAATTATTAGTTTAAAGCAACAAACTACATACAGGTAGGATTAGGACTTAACCTCAAGTCCAACTCAATCCATATACATGGCCCTTTCTTTTTTTTTGAGACAGAGTCTCACTCTGTCACCAGGCGCCAGGCTGGAGTGCAGTGGTGCAACTTCGGCTCACTGCAACCTCCGCCTCCCGGATTCAAGCAATTCTCCTGCCTCAGCCTCTGGTGTAGCTGGGACTACAGGCAAGCGCCACCATGCCCAGCTAATTTTTTTGTATTTTTAGTAGAGACGGGGTTTCACCATGTTGGCCAGGATGGTCTCGATCTCTTGACCTCGTGATCTGCCTGCCTTGGCTTCCCAAAGTGCTGGGATTACAGGCGTGAGCCACTGCGTCCGGCCCTCATGGCCCTTTCTATCATGCTTTATATATCACCACCAAAGTACAATTCTAAGATATCCTTCAAATTGTCCATATACCACCGGGCAACATTTTTGTGCTAGTAGGTTACACTGAATTATCTAAATGGGTCCAGGAAATAAATAACATATTTTGGTAGCCCATAGTTAAATTGTTGTGGGCCCACAGTCTAATGTAGCCTACGAAAAAATATTAATGGCACAGCCCTTAATAGAACAGGAAGTCAAATAATATAATACAGAGAGGAATTCTATCATGTGGTAGTGAATCAATTCTTGAATTTTAATATTGTTCCTTTCCTACTTTACACATATAAATGCCAATGAACTCAGGGTTCTGGATCCTCTGATACGACAGATTGCAAACTCCCTGAAGGCAACCTTGACCACCAAACGTGAAGCAGGCCTCCCTGAAGAACAAAGAAATAGTTCAGTGCATCTTTTCACTTACACACTCATTTCTTATATAACCTTCAAATACTTGTTTGTTCACTTGTTTGGACTACAGGGACCATGAATAAAGTCCAGGTCCCTACTCTCTCCAATGAACCAGTATCAGCTATTTGTGATTTGCCATATAGATCAGTTTCCATCTCAGCATTAAAGTAACAAATTTTACTAGTTTTATACTTTGTATTTTTGCTGTTTCCTTTTCCCAAAATAGTTTAATCTTGGGAATTATTGAAGTGATATCTTTAAAAATTTCCAAATCTCAGTTGTAATTCAGCAGTGACACTGACCAGGAGACCACCTTTGTTGTCAGTTCCTCTTGTGCTTTTGTGGCTGATAGCATGAAATTAAGTTTTCACAGACCCTTTCATCCTGTTTCAGTTAACTATACTGTTGTAGAGGAAAAGAACGGGCTTATAAACAAAACATAGGTCTGTGTGGAGGCTTATGTTCACACACTGTCTATACAAAACATTTTGTTCTGTTTTAAAAATGAAGATATATTGAAGACAACATTAATATGGATAAATTCAATTTCTTTTCATTGGTGTTTACCAGTAAACCAGCTATATTTCAAGTACACAAATAACTATTTTTAAAAGCCAAGGCTAATATTGATTAGTTTAGGCAACCATATGCTATTCCAACAAACTGATATATTTTTTTCTCCTTTATTACAGAACTAAACATAGCTTCAATCTGTCAACTTGATTACAGACACCTTGAGTACAAGGATTTTCTTGATGCCTATATATTCACAGAGCCTAGCATAGTATCTGACATTTACCAAGTGCTCAATGATTACTGGTTGAATATATTAATAGTTGAATAAATTATCTTCTACCATGATTATTAATGACACAAATTAGAAATATATTACATTCAACTTTATTACAGGAAATTAAAAAAATCATCAAACCAAGAGAACAATGATGAAATAGCATTCTCTTACAAAACTAAATTCCAACTTTTCAATCTTCTCTTTTAAATACATTTATTGCAAAAGTTGTAGGTAATTTTGGGGAGAGGGAACACTTTCCATACATAATAAAAATAATAAGAAATAAGTAACTTGAGACCTTATTAGTAAAATTTTGTCATAAAAGTCAATGTGAGAAACAAAAATCAGTATTTTTAGAACTGATATTTTAATAGTTATTCCACGTTTCTGAAATTATCTGTTGATACCTATCAGTCATATCAGCAGGAAATATTTCTATTTTACCTTCTGTGAATTTTAATGGTCATGTAAGTACACTTGGTGTAAAGTCTAACTATAGAGCATGTGGGATTTTTGGTAACACAGTCCAGGATAAAGGGTTTAAAAACAGAATCTGAAGACCTGTACTCTAATTCTTATCCTGCACCAACTAACTGCTATTCAAGATATAGTGTCTGCAGACTTAAGTTCCCTTACCTGTAAAACAGAATCAGCATTTTCCAAAGGGATTTCTATGAAACTACTTCCCTGGGATGTTAACAAGCTCTCTTCAAATTCTACTTCCATGTGCATATAAATGAATTAAAATGAGCATGTTTCCTCATTGCAGGAATACTCTGACCATTTAGTATGTTAATGTCCATAAGGACCCTCAAAGAGACAGAAATAAGACACAAGTATTCCCAAATTTATGTGTCTCTGAATATGATATCCAAGATTAATCTTCCAGAATTAGTATTCCATACAACAAAAAATATGCCAAACTAAAAGTCATGACTATATCCAGTGAAAGTCTACAGAGAGTTTCACTTTATCCATTCTGGCTCATTTAGAGATTCAGTCTATATAGCAGAAAACTAAATGCCAGTAGCTACAGCACTAGAATTAAATTCAAGGGTAAGCATGATATTATCAGGTATTTGCTTTTATCCAGGTAAAGTGAAGCTCTAAAATCCAGTTTACAAGCATTAAAGTTATCCAAGCCAATTTGAGAGAGAGAACTAATTCATTCTTTATAAAAATGAATTGAACCCACTGATAAATGTTTGGTATTTTTATGAATAAATAAATACCAATATAGTGAATCATGATGAGTAAATATAAAATTTTTGAAAATGTATAGGAAGAATATGTTTATATTTCTGCAGCTGAGAAAAATATAGCATATACCAATTAAGGTCTTTGTAAAAGATTAACTTTTTTGTGAGCAAAATATTTCTCAATAATCACTCTTTAATAATCACATTAAAATGTCAATTGGGTTTCCAACCAATTAAACATATCTACTACCGTTCTACCCACTTTTATCTGATTAATTATCCTGAAATTCTAGTGATTATATAATTTTCTGCTCAGTACCATCAAACAATTCCTCATGGCCCACAGAATTAAGCCTAAAGGCATTATTCTAGAATTTATGATATTTTATAATCTGACCTCTTTCAACTTTCCAGCCACTTCTCCTAGAATTTTCCAGTATGACCTCTGCATAGTAGGCAACTTTGTCTATTTTCTTTCTCCCCAAATTTTTATTATACTGAGCCCTTAATGATAGAGTAGCCTGAAATGTCCTCATTGTATTTCCGTTTGAAACCTCCATCATCCCTTAATGTCCATTATAAATTACCTCTTTGAAATTCCCCTTTCTTATCACCTCACATGAATAGAGTTTCCACTGAAGTATGTGCAATTTGTGTAGGTCATAAAGGACCTTTTAAAACATTTTCTATTTTCCCACATCCACTGAGTATAGTTATAGCATTTTCATGACAAAAATCAGTGATGAAATTTAATGCCTTGTAGCCTTCCCTTTCTTTTACATTTTCCCCTTTAGGGAGATTTATTCCCTTAGCATGCACATCTTTCAATTTCTAACCCCTTTCTCCAAAGTAGGAGTGAACGGATTTCAAAATGTATATTCATCTGCATCGGTATGTTAACTTAACCAGACATTTGCTATTTAAGCCTAATTTATAACTGGAAATAAAACTTTCGTCTCTACATAAAGGAATCCAGATAAAAGCTGTGAAATATAAGAGAAAAAGAAAGGACAAAGAGGAGACTTTCTAATACTCCAGGGAGTCATACTACTCCCAAGACCAATTCTGAATATAATACCAATTCATTATTGTTAATATTTTGATGAGTAACGTACTTATTCTGCCTCAAAAAAATTCATGGGCACCAACTCCTGGAATATCTTCTCTCCCTTCAGTGTTACTCTACAGCTGACAAGAACTAATTCTTTTTTTAAGACCAAATTTTCTCAATCTTAATGTTGCCATCTATGTGGTATCTTCTATAATCTCTCCCAAACAAAGTCATCTCTTGCTGATATTATCTCACAGTATTTTTTGTTTATATCATTATAATCTCATTCATTGCATCAACACAATGTCAAAAGACAACTGATTTTTTTCCTTGGATGATTTAATTCATTTTCACTCTTTCATTGTCACTTATAACATGATGATTCTCAAATTCTTATGTCTCAAATCTATATATAAAAATCTCTCCCCTGAATTCCAGATCTTTGGAGACAAACACCCACATCTAAAACCAAATTTGTTTTGGTCAGGATAAGTCATCCTATATTGTCTTTGCATTTTGTCACTATTTTGTCAGTTGGTATATCAGTATCCACCCAGTTAAACAATGCGTCCTTGTTTGTTGTGGTACATACCCAAATAAATTACAAATATCAATAAAACTAAAATTCTAAAAAAACCCACTTTCTCTATATATCTCCTTTTTTGACAATGTTCCTCATTTGCTGGAAAAAGTTGGTTAGGTTAGTTCTTTTGAAAGCATGAATGATAGATACCATTTGTTAATTTTGGCTTTTGTTACCATTGATTTTGGTGTTTTAGTCATGAAGTCTCTGCCCATGCCTATGTTCTGAATGGTATTTCCTAGGTTTTCTCCTACGGTTTTTATGGTTTTAGAACTTACATTTAAGTCTTTAATCCATCTTTAGTTAATTTTTTATAAGGTGTAAGGAAGAGGTCCAAGTTTCAGTTTTCTGCATATGGCTAGCCAGTTTTCCAACACCATTTATTAAGTAGGGAATCCTCTCCCAATTGCTTATTTTTGCTAGGTTTGTCAAAGATCAGATGGTTGTAGATGTGTGGTGTGATTTCTGAGGCCTCTGTTCTGTTCCATTGATCTATATATCTGTTTTGGTACCAGTGCCATGCTGTTTTGGTTACTGTAGCCCTGTAGTATAGTTTGAAGTCAGGTTAGCAAGATGCCTCCAGCTTTGCTCTTATTGCTTAAGATTGTCTTGGCTATGTGAGCTCTTTTTTGGTTTCATATGAAATTTAAAGTAGTTTTTTCCACTTCTGTGAGGAAAGTCAATGGTAGCTCGATGAGGATAGCATTGGATCTATAAATTGCTTTGGGCAGTAGGATCATTTTCACGATACTGATTCTTCCTACCCATGAGTATGGAATGTTTTCCCATTTGCTTGTGTCCTCTCTTATTTTCTTGACCAGTGGTTTGTAGTTCTCCTTGAAGAAGTCCTTCACATCCCTTGTAAGTTGTATTCCTAGGTACTTTATTCTCTTAATAGCAACTGTGAATGGGAGTTCACTCATGATTTGGCCCTCTGTTTATCTGTTATTGGTGTATAGAAATGCTTGTGATTTTTGCACATTGATTTCATATCCTGAGACTTTGCTGAAGTTGCTTATCACCTTAAGGAGATTTTGGGCTGAGACAATGGGATTTTCTAAATATACAATCATGTCATGTGCAAAGAGAGACAATTTGACTTCCTGTCTTCCTATTTGAACACCCCTTATTTCTTTCTCTTGTCCAATTGCCCTGGCCAGAACTTCCAATACTATGTTGAGGAGTGGTGACAGAGGGCATCCTTGTCTTGTGCTGGTTTTCAAAGGGAATGCTTCCAGCCTTTGCCCATTCAATATAATATTGGTTGTGGGACTGTCATAAATACTTATCATTATTTTGAGATATGGTGGAACAATACCAAGTTTATTGAGAGTTTTAAGCTGTGCTTTTTAGCTCCATCAGGTCATTTGTGCTCTTCTCTAAACTGGTTATTCTAGTTAGGATCTAATTAAACTAAAGAACTTCTGCACAGCAAAATAAATCATCATCAGAGTGAATGGGCAACCTACAGAATAGGATAAAATTTTTTGCAATCTATCCATCTGACAAATGGCTAATATCCAGAATCTACGTGGAACTTTAATTTACAAGAAAAAAAACATCAAAAATGGGCAAAGGATATGATCAGACACTTCTCAAAAGAAGATGTTTCTGTGGCCAACAAACATATGAAAAAAAGCTCATCATCATGGGTGATAGAGAAATGCAAATCAAAACCACATTGAGATACCATCTCATGCCAGTAGAATAGTGATCATTAAAAAGTCAGGAAATAACAGATGCTGGAGAGGATGTGGTGAAATAGAAACACTTTTACACTGTTGGTGGGAGTGTAAATTAGTCAAACCATTGTAGAAGACAGTGTGGCAATTCCTCAAGGTTCTAGAACCAGAAATATCACTTGAATCAGCAATCCTATTATTGGGCATTTATACAAAGGATTACAAATCATCATACTGTGAAGACACATGCACATTTCTGTTTACTGCATCACTATTTGCGATAGCACTGACTTGGAACCAACCCAAATGCCTAAATCAATGTAAGACTGGATAAAAAAAAAGTGGCAAATATACACCATGGAATACTATGCACCCATAAAAAAGGATGAGTTCATGTCCTTTGCTGGGACATAGATGAAGCTGGAAATCATCATTCTCAGTGAACTGACACAGGAATAGAAAACTAAATACTGCATGTTGTCACTCATAAGTGGGAGTCGAAAAATAAGAACACATGGATATAGGGAGGGGAACATCACAAACTAGGACCTATTAGGGGGTGAAGGGCTAGGGGAGGGATAGCACTAGGAGAAACACCTTATATAGATGACAGATTGATGGGTGCAGCAAACCAACACGGCATGTGTATACCTATGTAACAAACCTGCATGTTCTGTACATATATCCCAATACTTAAAGTATAATAAGCATACATGATAAATTGTTCTGGATACAATATTCAGGTATAGACATATTAGATACAATTTTCTGTGCCTCTGGGGTCTTTGACCTATTTGGGGTCGAAATAAAATGAAGTTTATTAAGTGTATTAATATTCAATTTTTGTCATCCTCTTTTTAACAATTATGTTCCATGGTAGTTTCATTGCCAATAATTAATTTGCTAGGTTGCCAAGTGCTTCCAAACTTCTATGTATTTTTTCATAACCAATTTTTACTTTAAACACTTTCATGACAAAAGTTTGTTAAATTTTGTAATAATTATTACACTATTATTTTTTCACTGACACTTTGTGAATTGAAAAACCCTTAAATATATGAAATCATTTTTTCCCCAATATGTACCACAGACGATTTTGTTAAATAAATAAGAAGATAGAGACAGGGCATTATCAAGAGACAAATATTCAATCTAGCTTATATTCTGTCACACAGTTTTTATACCAACTGTACCAGAAATTGTGTATCATATAATTTATAACAAATTTACAATGGTATTTCTCTATCCCTTAACTCTCAATTTAAAAACTTTCATAGGTAGGCAGTAAGGCAAGCATATATTCCCTTTGAAAGATATAAGAAAATATTATTAGCATTCACATATGATACTCTTTTAGCTTAAAAAACGGATTACAAAACATTTACAAACATAGTGTACTTATTGAGTACCTTTATGTTTACATAAATATTGAAGAATCTCATATGACTCTTTCAATCAAATCATCTCACTGACATTTATTGACCACTTTCTTATTTTATTTTTAAAAAATTTTTCTATTATACTTTAAGGTCTGAGATACATGTGCAGAACATGCAGGTTTGTATACATGTGCCATGATGTTTTGCTGTATCCATCAACCCATCATCTACATTAGGTATTTCTCCTAATTCCATCCCTCATCCCTCCCCTTGCCCCCTACCCCAGACAGGCCCTGGTGTGTGATGTTCCCCTCCCTGTGCCCATATGTTCTCATTATTTAACTCCTACTTAAGAGTGAGAACATGCAGTGTTTGGTTCTCTGTTCCTGTGTTAGTTTGCTGAGAATGATTGTTTCCAGATGCACACGAACTCATACTTTATATGGCTGCATAGTATCACATGGTGTATACGTGTCACATTTTCTTTATCCAATCTAACATTGATGGGCATTGGGTTGATTCCAAATGCTATTTTTTGCTATTGTGAATAATGCTGCAATAAACAGACATGTGCATGTATCTTTATAGTACAATGATTTAAAACCCTTTGTGTATATACCCAGTAATGGGATTGCTGGGTCAAATGGTATTTCTGGCTCTAGATCCTTGAGGAATTGCCATACTGTCTTCTACAATGGTTGAAGTAATTTACACTCCCACCAAGAGTTGTAAAAGCCTTCCTGTTTCTCCACATCCTCTCCAGCATCTATTGTTTCGTAACTTTTTAATGATCACCATTCTAACTGGCATGAGATGGTATCTCATTGTGGTTTTGATTTGTATTTCTCTAAAGACCAGTGATGATGAGCTTTTTTCCTATGTTTATTTACCACAGAAATGTCTTCTTTTGAGAAGTGTCTGTTCATATCTTTGCCCAATTTTTGATGGGCTTTTTTTTTCTTGACCACTTTCTGTGGGGCAAAAAAACCCAACAACAAACCATTGTGTTTTCTCTAGGAAGCTTCTTTTGGACTTACTTCTTGAATAAAAATGTTCTCCTAATTTTTAGGTTTTTTTTTTTTTTTTTTTTTGCACTCTGCTTTATACTCTATGGCCAAGATATAACAAGGCATTTATTAATAAAGTTGGTCCTTGAAATGAAGGTTTATTGCCATACATTTTTGAATCTGATAAAAGCAACTGCACATAATTTTACAAAGTTTCTATACTATCTAGAAAATTATCATAGCATAAAATGAAGATGTAAGTTTTCTTTATTTTCTATTAAAGTTGAATCTTTAACAGCCAGAGCAGAGTTTCAAATTAATTATTTTACTGTTATTAGGTTTTTCATTTCTTGCATCCATCCTAAACTCTGCCCAGCATTCCCATGAACATTAGTGGCTCATTAAGAGGCTCAGAGTTAATCAGCAGGGCAAAATATTTGTTCTGTCCTTAAGGCCTGCTTTCCTGGGAGTTAGAAATAAGCAGAAATCTAATTTTGGTTAATTTCATTGCTTAGGTCATAGTAGTAAATTCAACTCAGTCAGCTCTTATAAAATTATCTTTTATTAAAATGAACTAGAAGTTTCATAGAAATGCAAAAGTGTCTCCACTGAGACAAAATTCCTTAGATGCCAAAATACAAAATAAAATTATGCTTATTTTTCTAAGTTATCATTTAGTATAATATTAACTCCATGGCTTGTATAATTTGATAATTTCTAACTTTTCTACAAATAAATTATTATAAGAACTACATATCAGACTTTTAACAAATACATTCATGGGAATTTTATCATAGTCTTGTATTGCCTACACAATTCCCTGGTCATAATTTAGACTCACTAAGAAGCATCATTCACTTATTAGTCACCAACTTGAACTAAACTTTGGCTGTGGGTGGGCCAAAGGCTAAATTAAGTTCCTACTAATAACTACTTTCATTTCCAGAGTTTGTGTCTGATTCTAAGTCAAGCATTTCCTCTTCCTGTCTCTTCAGGTACGATGCTGAAATCAACTCTGATACACGCTCTATTGAACATTATTTATCGCTGGCTTGAAAGCAAGTCTACCAAGTGAAATTCTACATTTATAGATGACACTAATTTTGTTGGCTGAGTAAATGCCAAGAGGGTAAGGCTGAAATAAGAGGCAGTCTTCTGAGAAGTAATTTTGGAGTCAGTAGATGTGAGATCCAGCCTCTAGTGCTGCCACTTACTGTTTCTAGTTCATAAGCTCCCTGAACATCAGGTTTTCTCCACTGTAAAATCAAGATTTATGAAGTCATTGACTACACAGGTGGTAATGAGGATGAGTGTAAAATCATTAACACACACGAAGCACTATAAAAAGAGCCATGGTAATCAAGAGGTCTATCTTCAAATTCCAGGGTTATCACTTTTTAATTCTGTCATCCTGGGCAATCCACTTTATTTCTCAATCTCTCATCTTATAACTTTGTAAAATGTCAATATTAACAACTAGCTTCTGGAGCTATTTTATTACTAAATAAGATACATCATCTCATTAAGAACACAGGTTTGGGGTCAAACACATGAGTTGAGAAAGTCACATAACTTCTCTAAGCTCCATTTTTTTCCTTTGTAAAATTGTGATAGTTCTAACATTAGTTTTTATAAGGCTTAGTGAAATAATCTTAAGTTTTGGCACTATATTAAATGTTCTATTTGTATTATTCTTAAGAAATCCTTGTGAATGGGGAAAATGGCCAAAAAAGTTGACTGTTGGCAAGTATGAAGTAATGCTTTCATGAAAAAAAAAAATCCAACATAGTCTTAAAAAGTGATGAATGCCAAAATGTCAGATGAGACAGAAGGAAAAGGATCTATTATTACACCCTATTTCCTGAAGACAAGAGTCAAATGTGCACTTGTCAACACAAAAGGTCAAAACAATCGCAGGCATCATTTAAAAGGTTATTGGAAACAAATCAAAAAAACATGATTTCTTTTTGGTTTTACACAGATATGTCAGGGGATGATGGTAAAGAGAAGTATATAATTATTGTGACAAAAATCCACAGCATTTGCTTTTAAATATTCTTCCTTTAAAAATAATTTATTCTCTTATTAAACTACCATTTTATTTGCTCTCAAATAAAATGAGTAGGAATGAACATTTACAAAAGAAATTAAACTCTCTTGATCTACCATAGTCAGTGGTCAGATTGTGTAAGTGGGGAATTAGCCTGCAATCACTGGTATAATAATATCACATTATAATGAAAATCTACCGTAGTTGGCTCTATTCAATATACTTATGAATTCTTTAGAAATTAAGACACACCTATCTCTTAGATAATGATATGTTAAAGCATATCTCATTATAGCATTTACAAATGCTAATTTAGAAGAATAAAAAATGTCTCCCATTGAGTTCTCTCAAAAACTACAATGTTCAAAAACTTGGACTTAGGCTTTACTCTCTCTAAATTCCCAAGTATTTTTTTTTTCTGTAAGTATATCTTTTGTTCTTCCTCTCACCTGAAAAAAAAATGAGTTACATAAGAGAGTTATTCTCAACCCTGAATGGACATCAGAATCACTTTTGCATTATAAACAACAACAACAAAATATACTACCTTTTGTTTTAAAAACAATGAATGCTCATGATAAAAAATAAACAACATAAATACTTTTTGTTGTAAATGTCTCAGTGCCACTTCCCAACAGAATTGTTTTTTTATGTTTTGTTTACTTTTCAGAAATTATATGAGCCAGAGTATTTTTCAGTATCTATTTTTAAAAATTTTGTTAAGACAAATAATGTAATCCTATACATGATATATTAAAAAAATAGCTTGTTTTTTTTTTTTACAATATACCTAGATATTTTTCTATAATGCCTACATGTAAGTACATCCTCTTTCTTTTTAAGTACCTGAAGATTCATTTGCAAATTATTTATAAGAGAAGACATGGTTGATCCATTAATCAGAGCCAGGTTGTGCTAAAGAGAAAGGAGCCTACTATCTCTGAGTGGTCATCGCAGTTACTTCATGTTATAGAGGTAATAGAGAGAACTGTTAATACTCATGTCTTTAAGGTGGAAGTTGGTTGGTTTTCTCCCAGTATTTATCCTCTAATACAACGCTGCCATTAATAGCTATTAAATGTAATAGTGTAGGTACAGCTAAAATATAAACTCATAGAAGTAAAATTCCTGGTCCAAATGCTATATGTATCTTTAATTTTTCCCAAATTGTTTTCTAAAATGTCATGTTAATTAACACTCTCACCATTCCTGTGCTCATGGAAATATTTTTATATATTTTAATGAATATGTATGAATATTTGAATATATATAGAGAGTGTGAAAGAGAGATCATACTGCAAAAAAAATTTTATTAAAATATTTATGATTGACTCTGCAGGCTCAGAGGTATTTTTCTTAAAAGCTCCCAAAGATAATCCCATTGATTAATCATATTTGATAATTATTTTCTTATTTTTTTGACAGTATGGATTTGTTATACAAATATTAATTGTGGAAACCTATCACTAGAATTTGTCACGCTGTGAATATGAGTCCAAATCTATAAAACAATACATTGTAAAACTCTGGGGTGATTTACCCAGCTATACTCAAGAAACGTTTGTCTACATTATATCAGACTCTGTTCTACATACAGATTCACAGCAACTCAAAATGATGAGGGGTGGTGCTCCTTTCTCTCCTCAAAATATACCTTATATTGAAAGTTCAACTTCCACAAAGGTCACAGCTGAAAAATTTTGAATAATCTCAATCATTTTTGCCATTACCAATTCTATCTCAATTCTCTTTGACTTCATTTTACTACTTGTCACGGACAGTATTTTACAAAATGACCACAACATCTCCCATGCTACACATGCTTCTGTGTAACAACCTTGACATCCCAACAGAAGGCAGAGTTTAAGAACTCAAATATGGGGTTGGCCTTAGTGATTATCTTGTAACTATTAGAATGCGGTAGGAATGATAAGGCTAGGCCCAAGAAGGCCATATGAATTCCACTTTAGTGTTCACTCTCCCCATTATTCCCCTCACGATGTTTCTGTTTTTGGAATCCAGTCAGTTGCCAAGGAGAGGCCATGTGTGGATGACCTAATCCACAGTCCTAACTGAGGCTTTGATTCCTACCGGTAGAGGTGCCACACACATGAATGAAGAGGCGTCCAGATAATTTTAACCCTCAGCCATTTGAGTCACGCCCCTTGCCATTTGATTCTTCCCAGCTGAGGCCCAGACATTTCTAAGCAGTTGTAAGCCAGCCTCACTGTGCTCTCTGCATGAGTTTATGACCCAGAGTATCTACGAGCAAAAATAAAATGGTTGCTATTTTATGACACTGTATTTCCAGTGGGTTGTTATGCAGTAATATCAATGAATACACAGCTACACCACTGAAATGCCATTTTACATTTTTTTTATGAAAGAGAGAAAGAGGAAGAGATTTTAGAAAAGGAGAGAAAAGGAAAAAGAAAGAAACAGCAAAAGAAAGAAAAAAGAATGAAAGAGAAAGAAAGAGGAGGAGATTTTAGAAAAA
>PVKP010003704.1:0-105485 GCA_004027715.1 Plecturocebus donacophilus
TCAGCCCAAACCCCCCCCTCAGTCCAGACCCTGCTCTCAGGCAGCATCTCACCAGCCACCATCGGTAGGTGTCATCCTCCAGGAGCGCGTTCTGGGTGGTCAGCAGCGGCTGCATAGTCTGGTTGAACCTCTCATCAAACCAGGCTGAGAGCTTGCGCTGCCCGATGCAGTGGGTGCAGGTGCAGGGCCTGTGTTTGATCAGCCTCCTCAGGTTCTCGGAGAGCTCCAGGACCATCTGCTTGGGGAACCAGGTGGTGGCCACCATCGTGTGGGAGTAGTTCAGGAAGAAGGAGGTGAGAAAGATGAAGAGCACGAGAAATGTGAGCACTTTCAGGGTCCTCTTCCGCAGGGTCACCATCTTCGCTGTCCTGATGGTGGCCTCCCTGCGATGGGTGGCTGGAACTCCCTCCGAAGAGAGGAGAAATACAGAAGAAAAATCCCAGAGGTGGAGGCTCGATCAGAAGGGATGGCAGGAATTCCAAGGGAGGACTCAAGGGCCGTTAAACTCGACTTCACTCCCACTGGAGGACGACCCCCAGCGTGTCCCAGACACCGCCATGTAGCAGATGAAGGCCATTAGTGGTGTGCTGGCTTTGCTTGCATATATTTACCTTTTCAGAAAATAAAGCAGCCTATCCTTCTGCAATCCTTAAAGAGCTGATACTGTCTCCTGATAAAGCTTTACCCAGTGATTTCCTTTCCCATTCAAAGAAGCCAAGGGGTAATTAATCTCTGTGACAGTCCAGGGTTCCTCAGGAGCAGGGACCTTGAAGGAAAGGTCTTGTTATAGTGGGGACGGAAGCTGTCTCTGCCGTCCTCCTCCGACTGTGGTTTCTGATGATCCTTAATTAGAGCTTTGGCTTTCCCATGCTGTCGCCAGAGACATGGTGGTTACACGACCAACTTGATGAAGGCACAGAAGGTTGTCATCTGCAAAGAAAAGGAGGAAAAAAACAGAGTGAGATCCTGTGACCCTACTATAAGAATGCTTCTCTCCACATCTCCACCAGGATGCATTCTGTGGTCTTCCTTCTGGTGTCATGCCAACCCAGCAGGTGGCTCTGGATGGTTTATCTACCTTCGTGAGCCTCAGTACGTGCATACAATGGATGTTATCTCTTTGCAAGGTCACTATGGGGTGCATGAGGCGTCCCCTCCATGTTTCCAACAACCAGAACCTAGCACATTGACACACTCAACAAACATTTGTCAAATGAGCTCATGACGCATGTAAGTACAATATACACAGGGATTGTTAAATGCACGTGACTTGCCTTTCTTTCTCCTTCATTCTCTTCCAGATTTTGGACTTCAGCAACAAGCACAACAACAATGGTATGCTTAGAGAGTGGCCTAGGTTTCCTCCTACCTGGGCATTCAAGCTCTGCCAATTGGCTTCAGTTCCATAGAAGGGGCTTTAGACCAGGTTCAAGTTCTGATTTCCCAGATATGGAGCCTTAGGAAGGTTATTCAACCTTCCTGGCCCTCAGTTTCTTCTTCTGTAAAATGGGATACTAATACCCCTACTTACAGAATGGTTATAAAGATGAGCTAAAATGATGTACACTGGGCTTCTGGTGTCTATTAGGCCATTGCTAAATTTTAATTTTCCTTCTTCAACATATGAATGAATCAATATTCTTTGGTGGTCCACTAAGAGCTGACAGGACAATATATTCATGCATACCTAGCTCCTCGGATAATCCTCAGAATATACTGCCAGCTAGATACCAGTTTCTGTTTTTGTCTTGGAAGAAATCGAGACTCAAAGAGGTTAGATGGCTTGCCTAAGGCAAGGAAGAAGCAGGATCTCAGTCCAAATCCACAGTCCTCTGATTCCTTGCATCTGGAAGGGTTGGGGGACCAGGAACAGGAGGCTGGGGGCCTCTGCCCTGGAGCTGACACCTGTCTTGTTAATTGGTCTTCAGATTACTATGGCTGGAGGGATACAGAGCAAGAAGTGAGTATTCTTTGGAAGAAAGCAAACACAGACTTCTCAAATGCCCATCGGAGACCTCACACCCCCCGGACCTCACTGACACCTTGGGATTTCTGTATGGTACAACTGCGGTTACGCCTCTGCGCAGGAGCACGGCCTCTTTGGTCTTTGCTTGGAATGCTTCCCCCACTTCTATTTGTCTGATCAACTCTTCCCCATCCTCAAGGTGTAGATCGTCAACAGCAGGGTATTTTTTTTCCAGGAAAATTAGAGTTGAAGGGAGATTGATCACCTTTAGGTAAAAGGGGGCAGCTCAAAAACCGTATTAAATCCACAGTGTCTATCCGGAACCATCCAGGGCTCAAGATGAGATGGGTGCAACCTCCTACCACTTCCCGAACTAGAAGCCCAACGTATAGAGGATAAGTCTGAGCTCAAAAACCAGATTAAATCCACAGTGACTTCCTGGAGACATCTAGCTCAAGATGCGTGGGGTGCAGTCCCCTACAGCTTCTCGAACTAGAAGCCCAATGTATGGAGGATGAGATCTGAGCTCTGCAGCTCAGTTGGCGATGTCATTTTTATCTGGCTGCTGCTCCATTTTTCACTTTTCACGACATCCTAGATTTTGTTTGTAACCTAGTGGTGTCCACAGGTATCCCATCCAATTCTCTCTCCACCTGCCCCCATCAAGGAGCAGCTCTGTAATTTGAGTAAGAATAACTCGGCATCATCTCAGGTAGGTTCTCAATTCACTTGACTGGCAGAGGGCCCCCACCTCTTATTTATCCTGGTAATTGATCCAGGGTTGGGCATATGCCTTAATTCATTCAGTCAAACTTTGGTAGGGAGAGAAGAAACTTTCTCTTGCTCTGGCTGGCTTGTTGTTCATATGTGGAATATCCTGCTGGCTATGTTGCTAGCTTGTGTAGAAGAGACTAGAGCTGAACAACCCAAACAAATGCTGCTAAAGCCTTGATCCAGCTCGACTTGCAGCCCCTCTCCCCTCCACATCTTGACTTTGCAGTTACATGAGAGAATAAATCCCCTGTATGGGGTAAAGCAGATAATTTGTACCTTGAAGCAACATGAGTGACCCACAGGTCATAGCTGCTCCTACCTCTGTGCCCCAGCTCAGGCTGTCCCCACTGTCTAGAAAACCACTCCACCCTGCTTGATCGATGGCTCTTACTCATTCTCTAGGACTCAGCTGGTGCTGCCTCCCGGAGGAAGCCTTGCCCACTCCTGGGGCGAGTTCGGGCCCTCTCCTGGCTCCCCGATGTCCTGGCTGCAGTCTGTCTTCACTCTTCACTCATCTTTCTCCTCCTTGGACTGGGAGCAAGGTGAGGATGGAAACTCAGCCTCACTATGGTGGTGGTCCTCTCAACTGTGCACACACTCAATGCTCAGCGGAGGCATGGGGCATGAAGGAACCCAGAAATGAATGAAGGGAAACACGACGGCGGCAGTTCAGAGGGAGACCTGAGCAAGCACAGACTCCCAAGTCAGAAGGTTTCGATTCTCAGCAGCCTGTCCCACTCTACTCATGGTGTGACCATGAACAAGTCACCTAGCCCTTCAGAACCATCCCTTCAATGGGAAAATGGGATTCATAACACAGATTCTGCTCATACTTGGGGCCATCAGCCCACCAAGGTGTGTCCATCTCATTGACTGCATATTTGCTGGTCCTTGCGATGTCCAGGCCCTGGACAAGGTGGCTGGGGTACCTCGTAAAATAACCTAAGGCAGAGGCCTCCCAAGCATCAATAGAGCTCCAGATCCTTTGGAAGAAAGGAGGTCGGTATGGAAGGACCGGACCCAGGGTGGAGGAGAGGAGTGGGTGGGGGTGAGAGGGAATCTGGGCGTGCAGTTGGGGTGAGAGTGTGTTGGGCCAGAGAAGCCACAGTCAACACTAAGTTTTCTCTGGGTGACATGGAAACCCGGTGGTGCGGCTGAGCAGAGGAGAGCCACAGTCTTACTACATTTGCCTTTATAATGAGCTGGGACACCCATGCCCTTAGTGCCTCTGTACCCCTAATGCCAGGGCAGAGATGAGTTCCCTGAAATTGATGACTGTTTTGTTTTGCTTTGTTTTGTTTTTGAGACGAAGTTTCATTGTAGTCACCTAGGCTAGAGTGCAGTGGCACGATCTCGGCTGACTGCAACTTCCATCTCCAGGGTTCTAGCGATTCTCCTGCCTCAGCCTCCTGAGTAGCTGGGATTACTAGCATCCATCACCAGGCCTGCTAATTTTTGTATTTTTAGTAGAGACGGGGTTTTGCCATGTTGGTCAGACTTGTCTCAAACCCCTGACCTAGGTGATCCCGAGGCCCACCTCAGCCTCACAAAGTGAGTTGGGATTACAGGCGTGAGTCACCGCACTAGGCCTGAAACAGATGACTTGACTAAACAAGGCTCTGGTTGAGAGGTCAGTTTCCCTATAATGTCCTGCCTCTGCGTGAGAGATATTAACACTCTAGGCTGATGCCAGGGGTTGGGTGAGAGGTGGGGCAGAGGGCAAGCTTGTGCTGCACAGGCTGTGGGACCGTTGACAGCCTCCTCCCCTCTGGGGCATCCTGCAGCCACACCTCCAAGGCCAGGGCACTCCCCATAACCAGCAGACACTTCTGAGCTGGTATCATTTAGCGCTTTCCAAAGTCCTGGATAAAACTGCAGTGGAAAAGCAAGATCACTGCTCCACCCTTTTCCTGGCTCCAGGGAAGAAATGAGGACTGCATGTCTTCTCTGTGCTCTAGCAAGTATGGGGCAGCCTGCAGGCATGGGGGAATGCCAGCCCTGGCTCCCAGAAATGAAACCTGGGCCAACACTCCATGGACCAAAGATCTCTGCATGCCAAGTGTGCAGTGGGGGAGGCCTGGCCTCCCAGGACAAGGAGAAAGAAGAGAGGGAGCAGGGAAGGATAGGGAAAGAGGGAGGCTGGCTCCCTGTCCTGTGCTGAATGGCAGTCATTTCCCAGCCACATACTCAGTACAAGGAGGCATGAAGCACCTGTACACGACAGAGCTTAGCAGTGTCACCAGCACAAACTGACAAATGTCAGCACCCTTTTGAGGACTGGAAAGTAAGAATTTCCCTAAGGAGGGTCCCTAAGAAAGATAAACTTCCCTGGCAATGGGGTGTTGAGGAGCAATGACCGGAGACTGAGGAACTGTGTGAAATTCCTAGAAAACCAAATGAGTGAACCACACAGAGTTTTGAGCCTGTAGTAAATACCCTCTGAATGGGATAGTAGTAAATATGCATCACAGGCTGGGATGCCCTCCCAGCCCTTCACACAGCCCCTGGAACTACGATCACCAGAGAAATGCCTGAGCGAACCTTGCAGGCTGTTGGCAAAGTTGATGCTTTCAATACAGAGCGGCCACAACTTTCCCCATGTGATCCCCATGTCCCTGGGCAAGGTGGGTAACCCTTAGGCTTGTCTCCCTGAAATAAAAAACTAAAATCCAGAGAAGGCAAGTGACTTATGCATCGTCACACAGATGGTGGCAAAGCCGGACTACTGCCTTCTCCTGTGGCTTTCTATGTAGCCACGGCTCATCATGCAATTTTGTCAGTACCTGCTCTTATCTTCCCTATTTCCTTTCTCATAACTTCTCTGGACTTGGTTTTACTGTCATCTTTCCAGCTTCTTATGTTGGATACTACCTCGTTCACCCTCCCTTCTTGCTGTGCCGTCTCTATTTGAATGATGCATTAAGTTCTTCATTTCAGTGGTGTCTTTTAGTTCTAGACTTTCCACCTAAATTTTTGACAGGTTCTACTTTGCTGGTGAATTTCTCCATTTTGTTGTCTATCTCTGTGCAATTACTCACCACAGCCACCTTAAAGCCCGCATTGGATATCCTGTGATACTTGGATAATGTGGGTCTACTTCTGTTGTCTATTTTCTCAGTCACTCTCTCTTTCTTTGGTTATTTGGTTCTGTCCTTGGCAGGCCTGGTTGCTGTTCATATTGTGTATGACAAAAACATAGAGGCTCTGGATGAGGCTGTCCTCCTTCAAAGAGGACCGGTTGTCTCCTGATTAGCAGGTACAGAAGAGGCACATTACTTTGTTCCAACTGGAGCTGTGTTTCACTTTTCATGAAGACTGGTCTATTTCTGGTTTGCCCTTGCCCTGGGGCATAGCCATTCTCGGGTAAAGTGAGATGCCTATCAGGGTGACTCTTCCTTACAGACCCCTCTCTCCAATTTCTGTCTCCCCTGTACTATGTGAGCACCACACGCTTAGTTTAGCCATTCTTTTCTCTTTTCTCTCTTTTTTTTTCCCTTTTTTTTCTTTTCTTTTCTTTTTTTTTTTTTTTTGAGGCAAGAGTCTCACTCTGCTGCCCAGGCTGGAATGCAGTGGCATGATCTTGGTTCACGGCAACCTCCACATACCAGGTTCAAGAGATTCTCCTGCCTCAGCCTCCCGAGTAGCTGGGACTACAGCCATGCACCACCATACATGGCTAATTTTGTATTTTTAGTTGAGATAGGATTTCTCCATGTTGGTCAGGCTGGTCTCAAACTCCCCACCTCAGGCGATCAACTCGCCTTGGCCTCCCAAAGTGCTGGGATCACAGGCATGAGCCACCATGCCCGGTCTTTTTAACTTTTCATCTGGTGTTTTCTGTTTGGTTTCATAGACTCTGGATCCATGAAACTGAAGTGCTGGCAAATGCCTTGAAAGGAAAAATTTTAAAAGGCACAAGCACACGTTCTTTTCTTTGCAGTTCCTTTTGCTCCAGGTTATTTATTCCTTGTGTTTTGTTGACTTAGGGCTCCTGAACTCACTCACTCCCTGTGCCTACCTACCTATCTCTGTCTTGCTTCCCTGCCTTGAGTCTGAGACTCCAAACATTCTGAACTGCTGCTCTCTTCTTGTCCTCTGAACCCGCTGCACAAATCAGCACTTACCTCATGTGGAAAAGGAGCAGGGAATATTGGGTTTCCTTGAACTTGTTTCCTTTCTCTAGGGGGTCTTTGCGCCTCAAGTGCTGGCTGCCTTAGCTATTCTCTAATGCCTTCAAAGAGCTGGACTTCAAGTTCTTCCAGCTTTCACAGTTCTCGGGGGGAGAAAAGATCTGGTTCAAGCTTCTGCTATTGCCTGAAGTAGAAGTCACAGCCTCCTTCCTCTGCCTTTCCATGTTCCTCTTCTTGGAGTGGTTGCCTGTATGTGTCAAGGGCTTGGCAAATTCAGAGAAGAGGGTGGAGCCCAGAAAGGCCCCAGAGGTGCCGAGGCAAACGTCCTCACACCAGCCAAGTGTGCAGATGGTGGGAGGAAGGGGCAGGTTTGCAGGCTGGAAAGTTGCAGCTGCGTCCACGGCAGCCACCCGCTCCCTGCCCTGCCCGAGGGCCCCACTGCGTCTGCTTTTACTTTATGTCAGAACATCCTGCTCCCAGGCCAGCTCTGCACAGACGGTGGATGCCTTCTGGCGCAACACATCCAGGGACTTCCCAGGAAATGGATCCTGCCATGTCCCGGCCTTTGGGATCCTGGCTGGCTGCCTTCAGGTATGTGCAGAGGGTAGGACCAAGTAAGACCCAACCAGTACATCTTGGATACTTCATGGTCCTCAAACCTTCTAGTAAGAAGAATGACTCCTTCCTAAACTGCTTTCCAGCCCCGGCCTGGTCACTGGATGCTTGGAACCCATTTATTCTGCTTTTGGGAAGAATTTGCTAGTGGATCATGGCCAACAGCTGTGTGAACAACAATAACAAAGGCACAGACAGACCTGAATTCAAATCCTGACTCTCCCCATTCCTGGCTGTGTATTCATGGGCAAGGCACTTGCCCTCTCTGATCCTCTGTTCTTGAATCTACAAAATAGGATTAAAAATGCTCACACAGGCTGGACGGAGTGGCTCAAGCCTGTAATCCCAGCACTTCGAGGGGCCAATCACTTAAGGTGGGTGGATCATTTGAGATCAGGAGTTCGAGACCAGCCTGGCCAACACTGTGAAACTTTGTCTCTACTAAAAATACAAAAATTAGCCAGGTGTGGTGGTGTGCACCTGTAATCCCAGCTACTTGGGAGGCTGAGGCAGGAGAATTGCTTGAACTTGGCAGGTGGAGGTTGCAGTGAACCAAGATCACATCACTGCACTCCAGCCTGAGTGACAAGCGAAACTCCATCTCAAGAAAACAAAGAGAAATGCTCGCACGAAGGGTTGCTATAGGACAAAAAAAGTGACCACCTCAGTTCCTGCCACAGAGTAGATGAATCACAAAGGTCAGTTCTGTCTTTCCCCATTAAGCTTCAAGCTCCTCATTTGCAAAAGAAAGAAAGAAGTCCAGCAGAACCCTCGGCCTGTCCTATTGGCAGGGTTACTTAAAAGACCACATGTCTACTTGTGTGGCCAAGACCTCCCAAGACCTTAGGAGGTCCTAATACACTGGGGGAAAGGTCAGGATTCCCATGGGCTCCTAGACCCAGAAGACTCAGCAATAACCATGCCTTGGGGCAGGAGGCAGCTGGGCCCAGAGGCTGGTATACAGGGTCAGGCCCACCTGTCTGCAACCAGCTTTGACCTTCCCCAGGAGAAGGTTCCTCAAAGTTGCTCCAATTTTCCACTGTCCAATCAGTCTTTTGTCCTACATGCTTAGAAACGCATGTGCATTGTCTTCTAAAGTATCCAAGATGTACACATCCGCAGGAAAGCCTGGCCACCCTCACAGCCTCTGACCGCCAGTCTTGAATTGGGGTCATCTTGTTTTTTGCATTTTTTTTTAGTTTTCCAAAACAGTCACAGCTGCCATCCATTTGACCCTTTCAGCAGCCCCATTCACTGAGTGGTGAACAGAACACGGGTATTGGGGGTCAGCCGGATCTGGGTTGGAATCCTGAATTGGTTTAGTTCCTCTCCTAGCTGAGAGGTCTTGGGTAAGGGGATCTACCCCATCGGGCTCAGGGCCTACACCAGCAAGATGGGGAAAATCGCATCTCTTCAAAGGGACACATGAGGATGAAGTACATAAATGCTTCACATTTAACAGATGCTCAATACACAGGAGTTACTTTTGCTGTCAACTTACAGACAAGGAGACTGAGGCTGAGAGAGGGCAGGCACCTGGATGGAGTTAAAACAACCAGGAGACGGCAGAGCCAACTTGGACCAGATCTTCTGTATCTTTGGGATCAATGTCTAAACGTTTCCTTCCTCCTTCCTTCCTTCCCCCGTTTCCTACATACTCTGTGCTAGGCAGGGGTCTCCAGGAAGAAGATACTGTCCCGGAAGCTGAGAGTGTGGAATTTCCATATGGAACTCTCCCAGCACCGTCCCTTGTGCCCCTGTGTTATTTCAAGGGGGTGTGTCTGAGCTCCACTTTAATCCCTTATTCGGAGAATCAGACTAATAAGAAACCTGGGCCAAGTGAGTCAGAGCTGGAAGCGCCTGCTTGGAAGCCTTGCCGGGCTTTAGGAAGCCTGCCCCTGCCCCAGAATTCCTGCCACCTGTCCATCTCCCTGCAGCTAAGGGGTACTCCTGGCCTTATACTGCTGACATTGATGAGGCCTTCTCTTTGCTGATGTCCTTAACCCTCCCTGTTCCCTGGCTATCACATACTGGGAATTGTGATGGGAGACTATTCAGAAATATTTAAGGAGAACTCAACAAACTTGCAGCTATGATCAATGAATGAGGCTAGAAGCTAGAGTGGTATCTGCAATCCATGTCTCTAAAACTTGATTCAGAGTTGCATCCACCTGCCTGCCTTCCAGGGCTCTCAGGGCATCCTGTTTCTTGCTGCTGGCAGGTGTTCCTATGCTGGCCACTGTCTATAGGAGTGAGGGTTTGATCCCACACTGCTGTGTGCTTCCCCTGTACTGCAGGGGCTGGAAGCCTAGGAACTACATTTCCCAGCATGCCTGTCCATAGCACTCTGGAAATGGTAGAGATCTGACCAGTGAAAGTTGGGATGGCAGGTGGGTGAGGCAGGAGCCTTCCTCCCTCCTGCAGTGGTAGAAGTTGCTGTGTGGCTGCCCCAGAACCTGGACTACAGAACCGGTCTCCTTCCACCGCCACGCTGAAGGCCGCTGCAGATTCTGCCTTGACTTTCTGAAGCACTACCGCCAAAGCCCCAGAGGGCATGACCTCCAGGGTATCACCTCCTGGATATCGCCATTCTCACTGCCCTTCCAGGAACTTCATAAGCACCCAGATCCCTGCATCAAATCCTTCCACTTCAAGCTGCTGCTTCACTTCATTTCACAGATGTGCAAGCCGAGCTCAGAAATGGGACTTTTCCTGGATACACAGCAAAAGTCCACCAGAGCTAAAGAAAACCAGATGCCCAAAACCCAAGGCACACTTGGCTCCTTAGACAGAACCTACTCTATTCTACAGGGTGGCTGCCCTGGAGTGGGTGTTCCTCCCATTCCCAGGGAAGGATCTTAGGAGGTGTCATGGGCTGCAACTAGTAAGAGAGAGGGTGGAGCTTTGGGGAGGAGAGGAGGTCGGGAATTGGTTTAGGTGCTGCCATGAGGGGTGGGAGGCTATTTGCTGTGAGCCCTGGGAAGTCATATGAGCTGCTGAGCTTCAAGTTTATCAACTATAAATCGGGGGCTAAAAACCATCCCTCCTTGAGGTGACTGCATAAAGCAGTGATGTGTCAATACCGAGAACACCTACCATCATCACCTTTCTCCTTGCTGCACCCTATTCTAAGCACAACACCAGTGCACACTGGCTGGGCCCACAACAAGCTCCTGATGAGGATACTGGGTATTACCTCCATCTTTCAGAGCTAGGATACATGCCCACGGTGGTCAAGCCAGCTACCCAAGGCCCTCAGCCGGAAGGTGTGAAATTGGGATTCTGGCCAGTGCAGAATCCTGACTTCACACATCTACTGGTGTGAAGTGGATGGTGCCAGGCTGAGGTCCGTCCCTGTCCTGGGCCTCCCTGGCACCTGAGCTGTGGAAGAGGGACTGGCCCATCCCCACTCCACGGTGGCAGCATGAACGCTGAGAGGGGTTTGCGAGTGGCGCAGCTCAAGGCCTGGCAGGGGCAAGCCTGAGCCCCCCTTTCCCATGTTTTGTTTTCTCCCTGGTCGGCTCCTTCCAGCTCAGCTCCACCCACTCTGAGTCACCACTGAAGCTGGCAGCTGCGCTCTCATGGCCGAGCCAGACCTGGACCCACTCGACGCCGCTCTCCTCCCCCGGGTCAGGAAGGATCAGCCGTGAGGGCAGCCAGCCCCATTTCCCGCCAGAAAACATCGTCCAAGAGAAACAGGGCCACAGTGAGGTGAGACCTGAGAGGAGGCCCTGGCCCCTGCAAGGTAAACAGGTGATGACAAGCTCCCTGTCCGTCGCAGGACTAGGGGGATGTTTCTCTCTTTCTATCAACTAAAAACTGCTGAATGAAGCCAGCCAGCAACTGTGCTGTGCTGAGGCTCCCTGTGCCTCCCAGGAGAGAAGGGAACACCCCCCGCCCCCCACCCAGGACAGCAGCCATGGAGCACAGGGTGACTTGGGCCACCTCACGAGCCTAGGCCAGTCAGCTCATCATTTGTAAATGGGACAATGATGCCAGCCCTGCTCACCTAGACTCAGCTAAGTGAACAAATTAATGGATAGTTGGTTCGTCATGGAAGTCACTTTTTTTTCTGAGCCTGTTGCCCAGGCTGGAGTGCAGTGGTATAATCTGGGCTCACCACAACCTCTGCCTCCCGGGTTCAAGCGATTCTCCTGCCTCAGGCTCCCAAGTAGCTTGGACTACAGGTGCATGCCACCATGTCTGGCTAATTTTTGTATTTTTAGTAGAGATAAGCTTTCACTCTGTTGGCCAGGCTGGTCTTAAGCTCCTGATCTCATGATCTCCCCACCTCCGCCTCCCAAAGTGCTGGGATTACAGGCATGAGCCACTGTGCCATACAATCGTGTTACTAATAATCTTGAATATTTAACACACATTGGAATCAATGCTATTGGTTTATAGAAACATATGAAGTACTTAGAACAATTCCTGATCCTCACAAAAGAGTATTCGACATTAACATTAATATTAGGAAAATGCCACCTACCCGGGATCCTCATTCCTCTGAGAAATTCAGAACTGCATGTATGTGCATGTGGATAGTAGAAGGTGGGGTTGAAAATGAAAAAGAAATGGCACGTGTGAGTTTCATATCTACTCCATGCAGACACTTTACATACAGCATCTCACTTTGTCTTGGCAGCATCTCTGACTTGGACACTGGCATGCCGTTTGTGGATTCTCTCTCTTGCTTTCATTCTTTCATTTGACAGTTACCGGGCACCTGCCGTCTAGCAGTCACTGTCCAGTGCTGGACAAAACAATGGTTAAACAACGTAGAATGGTGGGGTGTGGTGGCTCATGCCTGTAATCCCAGCACTTTGGGAGGCCGAGGCGGGTGGATCACTTGAGGTCAGGAGTTTGAGACCAGCCTGGCCAACATAGTGTAACCCCGTCTCTAAAAATACAAACAAATTAGCTGGGCGTGGTGGCGGGTGCCCGTAACATAGTCTCATCTACTCAGGAGGCTGCGGCAGAAGAGTTGTTTGAATCAGGGAGGCAGAGGTCACAGTGAGCCGAATTGCACCACTGCACTCTAGCCTGGATGACAGAACAAGATGCCCTCTCTAAAAAAAAAAAAAAAAAAAAAAAAGAGAGAGAGAGAGAGAGAGAGAGAAAGAGAAAGCAGAATGATCTTCATCTTTGCTCACTGCAAACTTGACATCACAGGGTGGGACAGAAACTGAGATTATTAAGGAATCACACAAAAGACCAGCTGTGATGGTTAGATTTAATGTGTCAGCAGGCATGTGGCTCGCACCTGTAATCCCATCTATGTGGAGGCCGAGGCAGGAGGAGCACTTGAGCCCAGGAATTCAAGGATGCAATGAGCCATGACCATACTCCAGCCTGGGGTAGTGAGACTTATCTTAAATAAATAAATGTAATGAGCCAGCTTGGCTAGGCCATAGCGTCCAGCAGTTTGGTCAGACACTCGTCTAGGTAACATGCAGATGTGGCAAAGTGCTACCATCAGTTAACTTTAAGTAAAGAAGGTTAGTGCAGGTGGACCTCATCCAATCAGTTGAAGGCCTTAAAAGCAGAAACTGAGGTTCCCTGGAAAAGAAGGAATTCTGCCTCAAGATTGAAACAGAAACCAAGTCCTGCGTGAGTTTCCAGCCTTCTGAATTGCCCATCAGATTTTGAACTTGGCCGCCCCTACAGCTGCCTGAGCCAGTTCTGAAAGTTGAATCTCTTAATATGCATACACAAAGACGGGATAGGCTCTGCTCCTCTGGAGAGCCCTGCCTGGCAAGACAGCCTCCTTGCGTGGGAGGGGCTGGCAGGTGTCTGGGGGAAGTGGTAGTGGCCCAGGGTCCACAGGGTGGATGGATGAGGGGTGAGGGGGTGTGATAGCCTCCTCAGCAAGGGAAGATACAGGTGCAAAGGCCTGTGGGGACAGTAGGTCAGTCCAAGGAACTGAAAGAAAGAAAGTCAAGTGGAGTAAAAGACGGTAGTGGCGCTGCCTGGCAGGGATGGGCCAGGCAAGGCCTGCTGGCCCAATAAGGTCTGGGCAGCCTCCTGGGAGCCATAGGACGCCCTGGAGGAAGGCCGGATGGAGAGAGGGGACTGAGGACAGGCAGTGACTGCCTTGTTGCCCTCCCTATGGGACAGCCAAGGGCTGGAGGCCTCTTGCTCTGTCAGATGGCCCCATCCACATATGAGCTGTGTCCTGGGTCTCAGTAAGTCTGTGCCCTCTTATCCCTTCAGCCCTAGGGTTGGAAACACCCCCATCATTTCCAGCCCCAGGCACTGCACCGCACTTGGGGTTTCCCACACTACACCACCACTCTGTGAATCACCTTTAAACTCAGCTCCCCATCACTGCCCACTCTGAATGCACCATTTGCATCCTGCCAGCACCATGACCAGTCCCGGTGACCCTACAGACCTAACTCCAAAGGGCACAGCTGACAGTGTGGTTTAAGCAATGAGTGCCCAGGAGCTGTGCCCCACAGAAAGCCCTGTCTCCCTGCCCCCTCCCCCCCACCACCCAGAGACCACCCACGCTGCTCCCGGAGCAGGCACTGGCCGCCTCAGAGGATTTACAGGAAGTATGCAGGGCAGCTGAACACGCTGAGCCCTGGCCTCCCCTCCGTCCACCTTGGGTAGCTGCTCTCACTAGAACCCTCCCAAACTCTGCTCCAATTCCGCTGAGGCACTCACCCATCGGGATAATTCGTCGTCAGGCTCAAGACACTGACACCGTCTTTCGCAGGGGTGGCATCAGGAGCTCCCTAGCACCACTTAGCCAAGCTCCACACATTCCAGGTCCCATCAGGGGGACACCCCAAGCAGCCTGTCCCCCGGGCTCCCTGATGACAGCACCAGCCCCTCCCACAGAAATGTAATCAACACCAGCAGAGCCAGAGGGCAAGGTCCCTTTAGTCTGCGGATGGTTGCTCCAATCCGTGCCTGTGGTTTGACCACCACCCACTCCTGAGCCCCTCCTGGAGTGTGATCTGCTCTGTCCTCACCTGTTGTTCTCTGACTCCTGCTGGGCTTAAATATCAAAGAATCCTCATTGTTTTATAATCCTGCCGACAAAAGCCCGTGAAACATCTCTAACTAGATCTAGTGGCCTCTGGTCTGCTTCTCCTCCTCCCCATCTCTGCCACATCCCCGCCTTATCTGTGCATGCCTGACCCATCCATATCTAACACATTTCCTTTGTGTGGTTGCCTGGCTAGAGTGCCCAGTGGCTCCTCGGGCAGGCATCTGCTCTTCCGCAGAGAAGGAACTTGGGCTCTGAGAGGCTACGCAGCTTTTTAGAGGCTAGCTAGAGTGGGAAATGTGCAGCTCCAGGTCCTATGAGGGAGGTGACATCATAATCCCATTTTACAGACCAGGATGCTGAGGCCCTTGGGTGCCAGTAGTTTACTCCAGGTCATGTGGCTAGGAAGAGCGAAAGCCGATTCCTGAGCCTGCTCTTCCAGGCTCCACTGCCATACCTCTCACCCAGGTAAGCAAGCATGCCTGCAATGCTTCAAGAACACAGCTGACGGCATGCATATCTTCATGGCTAGATAGTGAGGCCATAGACTAGGCCAGCTCCAGGACCCAGCCCAGGGCAGTTCACACGTATAAATCTGCTCGTGAGGAACCACTGCCTCCCAGGACATGATGCTAAACACCTTAGTGATCCACAAGTGGCAGGCGAATGACAACCAGAGGGAGAGGGAGGCTGTGTGAAGCAGGTAGCCCTGGAGACAGGGGCCTTAGCACTGAGGGAGGAGGGCAGAGGGGGAGGGTAAACCAGGCCTGTACCCCAAAATGCACATGGTGGTGATGATGGAGACAGTGGTATGGTTACAGAAAACAGGGCGCCCTTCAGAGTGGCTGCTGTGGGTGGAAGTCCTGAGGAACATGGACTTGGGGACTGAAGGCAAGGGAGAGGCCGGCTGGCTTGTGAGCAGCAGACAGTAGTGACAGCAACTGGTACATGGCGCTGGACTGGAGAGGGGCCAGGGGGCACCCTGTGGGAGTCTAGAGAGTGGCCCGGCCTCCACGAAGGTGACCCAGGAAGCCTGTTTCCCTGGGAGTCTCTGTGTCCTTCCTTCCTCTTTCCTGCATGGATTCCTGCCCATTTCCGTCACAGCCCAGGAGGGCCAGCAGTCTGGGAGAACCCTTGGATGTGCCTGCAAATCTTCCTCTTTGCAGCTTAGTGCCTCTTGCTTGTTCCTTTGCTGGGGAACTTCGGCAGAAAAAAAGATTCCCCTGAAGCACAAATAGTGGCCCAGAGAAGGCAGTTGGGAGAAGTACCCCAGAGAAACACGATTAACAGGATTAGGGTCATATGAGGAGGCGAGTATGTTTTCATATTCACAGCCTCACAAAAAGAACATAAATCCACAAATCTTCTTATGTGTATGGATGGAGGAGTGCTAAATTTGGAGTCCAAGGACATCCAGATGACATTAGAAGCATGTAATGTGGCCAGGAACTCAAGGGGTTGCGCTATACATGCGCCCAGGCTCACACATTTTCCAGAAGAAAGGATTTCCCCCGATCTGGGTGGTGCAGAAGTCTGATAATAAAGAGACAATTCAGAGCTCCTAATGCCCCTTGCACCTGCCCTCAGGTGTCTTTCACTGGTTCTAAAACCCTCAGCATAAAGGAAAGGCTGGAGGTACGGCCGCTCTGGAGCTGAGATTCACAAAGTCTGACATGTGGCTTAAAGAGGCACCTTTCTCCCTAGTCCCTGACTTCATGGAAATATTTTAACACTACCAATTTTCAGGGGCATCCAGGAGGTGCCTGAAGGAGCTGAGGCGCAACCTCTAGTGGCATCCACAATAGGGATAAAGATTGCATTCTCAACCCGGCTGCTACAATGATGAGGTGCGCAGCACCCTCCAGGGCTCTGGAGTGGGTGGGAGTGTCAGGCAACAGCAGGCGCTTGCATGACCCATCCCCAGACACCAAAGGTTGCAGGGATGTCATGGTGTCCAGTGGGGTCACAGGATTAAACTGCCCTGGCCCAGGCCCAGCCACACCCCCACCTCTGGGCCCCAGAGGAGAGGAAGGGTAGCTTTCATCAGAAAGGGTCCAGCACTCAGGAAAGGAGGGAGACCTTGCCCTCTTGACAAGGGACTGACAAGCTGTCCACGGGGAGGACCGAGAGCATGGGTGGCCAGAGCAGATGGGCAAGGATCAGCACCACGGGGCCAGGGTGCGTTCAGAGCAGCTGAGGCCTGGCAGCTCTGGTGAGACTCAGGACAGAAGATAAGAAGGGACACTGGGCAACTTGGGCCAGCAGAGGCTCAGCAAGCAGGTAGAAGAATGGGGCCAGTTCTGACCAGGAGGCATTCCCAGAGCCTGTCCCTGTCCCAGGAGGCGTGGACCATGGAGAGAGTGACATACTTATATTGATGCCTCCCAACGTGCACCCATAGCTGGTGCATCCAGAAGATGGCTGGGGAAGAAAGCACTGGGTTCTGTCCCTAAAGTGCACCAACTCTGTGCCACGCACCAACTCGGCACTTCTCTTAGGTTGCTTGGTTGACCTCAACAGCTTTACCAAGGGGTGATACATTCCCTTTCAAAGTGAAGAAATGGGGCCAGGTCCAGTGGCTCACGCCTATAATCTCAGCACTTTGGAAAGTCAAGGCGGGTGGATCACTTGAGGTCAGAAGTTCGAGACCAGCCTAGCCAACGTGGTGAAACCCTGTCTCTACTAAAAATACAAAAATTATCTGGATGTAGTGGCATGTGCCTGTAGTCCCAGCTACCTGGGAGGCTGAGGCATGAGAACTGCTTTAACCTGGGAGGTGAAGATTGTGGTGAGCCAAGATGGTACCATGGCACTCCAGCCTAGGTGACAGAGGAAAACTCTGTCTCAAAAAAACAAAATAGAACAGAACAGAACAGAACAGAACAGAACAGAACAGAACAGAACAGAACAGAACAGAACAGAACAGAAAGAGGGTGATCCAAGCAGCCCAGCTCCAGAGGCCCAGCTCTTCCTGCTAAGAATCTAGCTCTTGGCCTCAGCTGGTCTCTCTGGATGGAGCCCGTGCCCCACCTGGGGAAATGTCCATGCCGCAGGGGGAGTTCTCCACTCAGTCCTACTACCCTACCCTCCCCACAAAGTGATCACAAGTGCTTCTCACCCTCTGTCCAATGAGGAGGCGACTCTGGCAGGAGAGGTCAACTGAGCTATGCCGAATGACTGCTGGGAATGTCAAACACCTCATGGCCAGAGGTGCTGGAGGCAGGGGCCCTCTGTCCCAGCTCTGTCTGAGCTGGCCACCAGGTGAGCCTCCAGCACTGGGCGTGTGCCTCCCATCCCATGCTGCAGTCCTTTCTGGGACCTCCTAGGGGTGGGAGGACTGGACACCTTGTCCCCAGCTGCCCATTAGAAGGCCTCCCACATAGGGAACATAGCATTTTAAAAACACCTTGTTCTGCTTAACTTTAAAACACACAAGCATCATTTTATCTCCTCCCACAATCCAGACACGAGGCGGGCCTTGCCAAGGCCGGCTGTACTCCTTGGGTCTTGGGGAGAAACGAAGATGGAAGGGCAGGAGGTCTAGGGATGGGGATGGCAGAATGTGCCCAGCACTGGCTAGAGGCCTCCATCTCAATTCCAGCTGTCATGCTTGGCCAGCTGGCTGACTTCACAGAACCTTCCTCAACCACAACAAGTGCAAATCCTTGCCTTTGAGCATCCTGGGGTGGGTGGAGAGTGCACATGAGTTTGCATGTGGGGGATATTGTGTATAAGCCTTAGCTCCCTTCATATGTACAGCATGGGGTGGGAGGAACGTGATCTAAAGAGAGGACACCCTGGTTGGGAGAGGTGGCTCACACCTATAATCCCAGCACTTTGGGAGGCCCAGGCAGGCGGATCGTGAGGTCAAGAGTTCGAGATCAGCCTGGCCAATATGGTGAAACATTGTCTCTACGAAAAATAAAAAAAGTTAGCCAGGTGTGGTGGCGTGCACCTGTAGTCCCAGATACTCAGGAGGCTGAGGCAGGAGAATCACTGGAACCTGGGAGGCAGAGGTTGCAGTGAGCTGAAATCATGTCACTACACTCCAGGCTGGGTGACAGAGCAAGACTCTGCATCAGAAAAAAAAACCCTATCTATTTTCTCTTACCCCTCTGGGGTTCTAAGTCTTTTCACCTTCTCTTTCCTTCTCCCCTGAGTGACCAACACTACCCTATATCCAGGAAGACACTGACAGGCAGATTTTGCAAGCATGTCTGAGTGTGTGCATTGTGCTCTAGAGCTACAGAGCAAACATTAATAGCCTCTCAGTGAAGAAAAGGGATAATAAAAAACCTAGAAGGATATATTACTAGGAAGAATTTGATTTTTCTTATGAATGCAGAGAATAAGCACAGGGTCTTCAGATTCAATTTCTATTTACAAGGTCCCCCACAATATGCCTGGGAAGCAATTTTCTTCCTATTTTACAGGTAAGACATGCAGGCTGAGAGAGAGTAAGAGCCTTCTGACATGCTGTGCCCTGGAATCTGTTCCAAGAATCTTATTCCTATTTGTTGACTGAGGCTCAGCTTCTGAAAGTATTGGCTGAGGTTTCATTCCCCTTCAAACTCCGAAAAGCTTGCTCTGAGCTCAGGCTTTGTGGACAAAAAGTGGTGAGAACTTACCTACTTTACAACACTCCTGACCCAGGAATCTCATGTCTTCTGCCAGGATCCATGAAACACTAACAGGCTAATCTGTTAGTAGCAGCAGGATAAAAGCAAATCCCAGAGCTTACACCCTCTCCCGCCCTACTGCATGCTATATTCTGCTCATGCCCTCACCTATCTGAAGCCTCCAGTGGGTTCCCTCCATACCCACAATGCAATCCAAGGCTCTCATCAAAGCCTGCAAGATCCTACAGGAACTGGTCCCTGCCTACCCTCTGATTCCATTTTCCATGTCTTTTCCTTGCTCACTCTGTGGAGTTACATCAGCCTCCACGCTATCCCTCAAGCAGGCCAAGCACAGAACCTATACACGGGCTATCTGCGCTGCCAGGAATGCTCTTCCCACAGGTAGTAAGGTCATTCCTCACTACTATAATTCAGGATGCTAGGTCACATGGCAACACCTTACAGAAGTTGTCCCTGAGCCCTGATGTGTATCACCCTCTGCATTTTAACTATTCTTTTCTGTGGGAAGTAGAAAAGTTTTTCTTCAAAGTTTCTTTTCTTGTTAAAGAATAACAATAACAAATGTTAGAAATAATGGTCTCTTTTAAAGACTTTCTTCAAAGCCTTCTTGCTTTTCACCAGTGATTCTTTGTTAAGCCCTATCCTATGCAGCTGTTACACATGCTCACAAGCACAGAGTACACTCTACATCCATGTACTTTAACCAAGATACCTGTGCTGGACGTGCTCACAGTCATATCCCAGCTCGAAGCCTATGCCCCTTCCTTACTTAAACTTTCTTTTTGTTCTCCATTGCTTTTACCTGTTTAGAAAAGTTTTAAGTTATTAGCCAATCAAGTTTTAGTTTTAGATTGTGAAGTCTAGCTCCAGCCAACAGAGATCAGACATAGCAGTAAGAACGACTCCAAATGTGTAAAAGATAAATATGTCTACTTTTCCTTTGTTCGTTGCACTCTCCTGGCAAGATGGCTAATAAGAGCACCCTTTCTGCAGAAAGTAAAGATTGCCTTGCTGAGAGATCCTTTGTCTCAGTGCTGATTTTTCTTTGCCGCATTGAGCATCTGTTTCCAACATTTTCCACATGCATGACTAGTTGACATTGCATATTTACATATAGCTGAAAAGATTCCCCATGCAACAAAGCCTCTTGAACTCAAGGGCTTTCTTAGTTCCCTACTGTGTTCCCAGAAGAGTGATCCGACACCATCTTTCACAACCACCTGGTAAGTAGGCATTATCCCCATGTTATAGAAGAGAAAACTGAGGCTAAGAGAAGTCCAGCATTGCAATTACCCAATTTTGCACTTAGTTGTTAGACACAGGATTCAAATCCAGATTTTTGCAAGGCTCATGCATTGTTTGGAAATGCTCCTCCATGAGTTTCTTGCATTCCTACACATCTTGCTGGGTAGACAAAGAATGTGAGGCTCTGACTGCCCTGTACCTGGGTTGTGTTTGCAGCAACCAATACTGAGACATGAGATAGTGTCTCCCTCTGGGACAAAAAGATGGTGTGCTTGCTGTCTGTTACCAAATAGTGGATCTCCCAAGCTCAGTGTTCCTGTCCAATATCATAACCATTGCATGTGTAGGCATCTGTATGGGCCCTCTGCCTGCATGCCATGACATTTGGGGGTGAAGGAGAGTCAACACAAAAGCTCAAGCTGCTTTTGAACTGTGAATAATAAAGTCAAGAACTCTCTGGAGTTTTACCACACAGAGAAAGTGGTCAGGTTGAGCCTGAACTGCTGTGGATGGCACACGCTGTGTCTGATTTAGTCTTAGTACTCCCGGTACGTGCCCCTGGCCCCAGGCCCTCATAAGCACTTGCCTCATTGATAGACAGACAGATGGATAACCCAATGATGTTAAATGATGATGGGCTTGCTGGTCCACCACTGAGCTGCCTTGCTCCTTGGAGGGAAGCTACAGGGCTGGGCTCCAAGTCCCACAGTGCAGGAGCTTTTTGAGCCTTTCTTACAAGAACCCTTCAAGAGCTTACAGGCAGTAACCAGACAGAATTGCTTTCTGAGTATTATTTTTCCAGCAGAGTAAGATTCAGTTAATGTAAGCTTTAATAAATTCCTCTGAGCCCTGAGGAAAGAGAGACATTCTGCTGCATCTGGAAATGAGTTTCTGGTTCTGCAGCCACAGGTCTCTGGTCAAGGAGAGGTGAGAAGGTGCCAAGGCTCTGGTGTGAATGTCCAAGATGGGACCACCAAGGTACTGACGCCTTCCTAGGACATCTCTTTGCTAAGAGCCGGGAGGTCTACAAAATCAAAGGGGAGCTGACAAAAGCCCCTGTTGCCATACGTGGATGCTACCTACCTTCAAGGCGAAGGCTGTAGCATTTCCAGATCACAGAGGAGCCACACAGATGACATACATTTCTGTTCCATTTTGAGTCTCAGGGAGGGGGTGTGACTTGCCCAAGGTTATACACTGACCGAAGTGGCATGAAGATGAGACCACAGTACAGGAGGAGGCACCTGGCCCTGCCTTGGGGCCCAGAGGTCTGGTTCCTAGAGAGCCTGGAGCCTCAGAGCAACCTTCCAGGGAGGGGAGCCTGGGCCTCTGCCGACCATAATGGGCTCGATCCTGAATGCAGGTGACCTGACTCTCTGGGTTGTCCAGGCCAGGCACCCTTGGGGGATGGGGCTGTTTTTCCCAAATATCACCCCTCTTCTGAGTTCTTTTTATCAACTCACAAATATGTGTGAGCAAAATCAAAACAGAAAACAAAGTCACAGAGAACCTGTGGTCCCTAACTCCTCAGCATATCTCTTTCAGCACACCCACCCCTATGAGCTGCTCCCCTAGGAACTTGGCTGGCACCAATACCACCCTGTGATGGAGAGACCTGAATCCACAGACAGGGGCCTGAGCCTAATGGCTGTGCCAATACAGAGGTCTGTGAGCCTCTGCACCCTCACCTGGCCCCCAGACTCTGCCTGCTGCACCTCCCTCCCTGAACTCGGCCCAAGGTCAGCAGTGTAGTTTCCAAAACTATTTCTTCTCCTATTTCTGTGGTTTTTGAATCCGGGCTCCTGCTCTGCTTGGAAAGACAGGCCTGACAAGATGGACTGCAGTGTGCTGAGAACTCGCAGCCCTAGTTAAAGAAGGCATTTTGAGAATACATACAAAGCAAGAAGATGCAACCACTGCAAACTCCACCAAAGACAGAAATTGTGCGAAGAGGATTAAGGATTAAGACAGGCAGTTTCCTATTAGAGATACATCTTTCTTCTGCCCCATGCAATTCTGTTTGATTTTTCTTGCTACACAACTCTCACCCCACTGCCACACTCTTGCAGACACTTGGAGTTGACTAATGAAGGGATACTAGAGGGGAGCAGGCACTGTGATGGTGGTGGAGGTGGGGGGTGGCAAACACCCAGACAAAAAAGAGCGTAATGGTACACCAAGCACACTCCCTGCCTCAGGGCCTTTGTACCTGCTGTTCCCTCTACGAAAACTGTTCCTATCCCAGAATCCATATGGCTTTCTCACTCACTGCATTCATGGTTCTGTCCAAATGCCCTCCATGGAGAAGCCTTCCCTAGTCACCCTAAAATAGTATCACTGTCTCTGCCAGTTATTCTGTCTCTGACTTTCCCGCCAGGAGGCAGGAGGTTCATCTGACTCCCTGACTGCTGGGTCCCTGCTGGGAGCGTGGTAGGCCCTCAAGGAGTATCTGGGGACTGCAGGCAGAGTGTGCCGTGAAACAGCAAAGTGCTCAGCACGCACGGAGCAAAGATTCATTCTGATGTGTGCCTCCCGAGAGGTGCGAGTGTGGTTGTTTCTGGGCTTAGTGTCCTCATCTGGAAAATGGAATGATTATAACAGAACTTCCAATGAGCCCTGCCCACAAACAGCCAGGGCCATAGCTAGTGCAGGTACCCTCTGATCTATGGACCTCATGTTTGGAGGTTTGTTTTTTTTCTAGCTGAGCTCTGCTTGCACCCGACCGAGCAGAACAACTGTCCTCAAAGAAGGGAAGGTAGAACTCGGCCCACAGACTTCCTTTGGCTTTTGCCAAAACAACAAAACCAAAAATACTACAAAACCACACCGTGTAACTATACAACCATCCGGAGCGGTGCTGAGTGAGCTAGAGTCCTGCCTGCCAGCTCCTCTGTGGCTGAGGCAGGATGTGGGGCACGCAGCTCATCAGGATGCACCTGGCCCCACTGTGGGGTCCCAGGGGTCTGGTTCCTAGAGATCGTGGAGCCTCACAGCAACCTTCCTGGGAGAATGGACCCAGGTCCCTGCCGGCCACGGTGGACTCTATCCTGAACCCAGGTGTGCTAAAGCTCCGGGTTTGTCCTGGCCACGGCACCCACTGGGGATGGGGCTGTTTCTCAAATACCACCACCCTTCTGAATTCTTGGACCCAGGGGCCCTCTCCCTTCAATCCAGGAATCCATGTGAGCACCATCAAAATAGAAAACAAAGTCGCAGTTCTCCCCTTTTTAAGGCAAAGAAAGCAAGGCAATTTAGAACATAGGTTCTGGAGTCAAAGAGAGCTGAGTTCAAATCCCAGCTCTGCCACTTACCAGCTATGTGACCTCAGTGGAGTCTCTTAATCTCTCTGAGCTTCAGTTTCTTCATCTGAAAAATAGAAGAAAATACTCAGGAAACTTGCCATGGGGAGAGGGCCTGAGGATCCATTAGACAGTTTCTGTCCCCTCTTGGCTCAGATATACACAGTGAATGTTAAGTGCTCATGTGAAGCCTCTGAGCCCTTTCAAGCCTCTCAGTGTGTGGAGAGAAGACAGTCACCTAAGGAGCACTGGATAGGAGCCAGGGGACCTAAGTGCAGAAGCTTCCTGTCCCAGACTGCAAACAGAAAGCTCTGAACTGCATGATCTCTAAGACCACTTCCTGTTGTAAAATGCTAAATTTGGAGAGCCTGCCCCAAAGAGTTTCAACCAACATGCAAAACACCGGAATAGGGGAGGAATGAGTCAGAGGCCAGGTCGAGGAGCTCCTGTCAAACCCTGAAGGATGAGGACAGGTGGGATAGACAGAAAATGAGAGGATGGCACACCCTTTCTCTGGGACCTGCTGTGTGCCTGGCACTGGGTTAAGGCCTTTCGCATGCATTATTTAGCCTCATGCCAGTCCCTTGGGGTAGCTCCAGCTTCACCATCACACACAGGAGGAAACCCAAGCTCAGAGGTCGAGTAGCTCAGTGTCCCAAGGAGAGCAAGGACAGAATGGGGACTGGAACCCAGGTCTGCAGGTCAAAGGCTGTTCTTACCCCACCCCCATCCCGAAGGAAGTGTGTGTACCCACAACAGGGCTGGGGATAGGTCACAGATCTGATTGGGCAGGGCCAGAGGTAGTTCGGAGTCTGGCATATTCTTCTCACTGGCAGGAAACGGACAGCTAGGCATTTTGTGGAGGAGCAGAGAGTCATGAATTTAAGACTCAAGATCAGAGACGTGGTGTTGCCATTGTTGTCATTTTCTTCCTAAATCCTGAATGAGAGGAGGGTGCTCAGCAGAGGGCAATAACAAATGATGATCATGCTCCACCCACGGCTGGCAGCAGCTTGGTCACAGCTGCTTTTGCTCCTGTCACCTATAATGCACTTTCCTACCAGGGACAAGGGATAAAAAGAAATTTCTGAGCCATCAAGACCATCTGGGCCTCGTTCTCACCCTCTCCCCACGGTGCACCCATGCCCCATCAATAATGGATGACTTGGAGGCCCTCGGACATTACTATTACCAGGAGGCCCATGGGGGCCGAAGGAGGGAGGAGGTGCCTGGGGCGGGACAGCCCTGCCTCTGACTCTCCATGTTAACAACTCAAAAGAGACATTTTTTTGTTTAATTAAAAGTAAGTACTTTTCAGAACAAGCAACACCTGCTATTTGCGTCCTTTCTCCCCAGCACTGCAGAGGAGGTTGTGGAGAGGAGATACAGGTTGGCATAACTAATGTCAGCTGGGCCGAGGGCAGTCATGAAGGCCAGGGCTGCGGAGCAAGACAGCTTGGGTCCAATGCCCAGCTCCGTCATTCACTGGCAGTGCATCCTGCCAGAAGTCACTTCACCTCACTGTGCCTCAGTTTCCTCATCTGTAAAGAAAAAGAATAATTGTGCCCACCTCCTAGGGTTGCCGAGAAGATTAATAGGCTCAATGACTATATAAAGTGCTTAAAGCATGTCTGGCATGTCAGCGCTCCCCTAGGGGATGAGCTATCATCATCATCATCATCTCCTTCTACTCTGGGCCAGATGCTGCACTTCCCATAGAAGGTATCTTTGTTCCTGTTTCCCTCACGAGGAAGTTGAGACTGAGGGGGTCAAACATGCACTGAATTAGTCATCGTATGAATCATGAATTAGCAGTGAGCTGGGAGGATGCCAAGAACTAACACCTGGTACTCTCCTTCCCAATGCTGCTGGGCTGAGTCACACCAGGCGAGGGGGCTTGCACAGGCTTGGCCGTCCCCATGGCCTTTAATCTGTCCCTCCCCAGCTAACAGAGCTCTCTGCTAAACAAACGGCCTCAGACATCAATCTTCCTAAGCAAGGCCAGATGTGGGAAAGGTAACATGAGCGAGGATGGAAAAATCAACATGAGATTTCTCCGTGTTGCCATGGAATCCCAAGAGGTCACCCCAAGCCTGGGTGGTTCCGTGTCCATGGGTGGCTACTCAAAAGCAGGAAAACACTCAGGCTCCTAGGCATGACCCAGAAACTGCCCCAGATACAGGCAGCGAGAGTAAGTTCTCCTATGCCGGTCCAGCCCAGCCCTCTCCGGCAGGGTCATCAGGTGCTCTCTTAGGGCGGGAGCAGTAGCTGTGGGAGGGGGTTTGGAGAAGTACTGTCAGTTTGGAGTCTATAAGAACATTTCTGTAAAAGAAATAATCTCTCTGGCCAGGTGAGGTGGCTTATGCCTGTAATCCCAGCACTTTGGAAGGCTGAGGTGGGTGGATCAATTGAGGTCAGGAGTTCCAACACCAGCCTGGCCAACATGGTGAAATCCATCTCTGCTAAAAATACAAAAATGAGCCAGGTGTGGTGGTGGGCAACTGTAATCCCAGCTACTCAGGAGGCTGAGGCAAGAGAATCGCTTAAACCCAGGAGGCAGAGGTTGCAGTGAGCAGAGATCGTGCCATTGCACTCCAGCCTGGGTGACAAGAGAGAAACTCCATCTCAAAAACAAAAACAATCTCTCTGAGTCAACTCTGAGCACTACCCAATACTTAGTAGCCACAAAAGGCCATGAGGAAATGAAATCTCCTGCGATTTCACTGGCAAACTAAGCTTTGTCTTAATGAGATGCATCCTGGCTGGTAGAAGACAGTGACTTGGCCAAAGTCACTAAGCAGGTCAGCAACGCAGCAGGGAGTGCAGCCCAGGGCACCTCACACCCTGCTTGCCTTCTGTCAACTGCCTCGTGACTCACCGGGGGACTCAAACATCCATTTCCTGACACCTCATTTATGCCAGGAATTGGGAGAGGTTGCTAAAGGAGAAAGAAAGCAAATGAGGCACTATCATTGCAGGGGATGCCCAGTCATGATAATGTGGGGCCGCTACCACCAGGGCACTGAGAGCAGCCTGGCTCTTATTCCACACTTGTCCCAACCCATTGAAATCATCACAACAGCCCTGCAGAATTGGCCCTTGCTATGGACTGACCTGTGCCCCACACCACCACCAAATTCATATGTTGATGCCTTAACCGGCAAGATGACTGGATTTGGAGATAAGGCCTTTAGGAGGGTAATAAGGTTAAATGAGGCCCTAATGATGGGCCCTAATCTACTGGAACTGATGTCTTTATAAAAAAGAGAGAGAGAGAGAGAGAGATGCCAGAAGGCACTCTCTCCATATGCACAGAAGAAAGCCACGTAAGGACAAATGAGAAGGCCGCCATTTGCAAGCCAGAAAGAGAGCCCTCATCAGAAACCAACCCTGATGACACCTTAATCTTGGGCTTCCAGCTTCCAGATCTGTGAGAAAATAAAATTCAGTTGTTTAAGCCACCGAGTTTGTGATATTTTGTTATGGTAGCTTTAGCAAATGAACACAGGGCTATAATTATCTTCCCCATTTTGCAGATGAAGAAGCCGAGGCACAGTGTGGTGTAGCACTTGCTGAAGGCCCTATGCCTACAACTATTTTTTTTTTTTGATGTGGAGTCTCGCTCTGTCACCCAGGCTGGAGTGCAGTGGTGCGATCTCAGCTCACTACAACCTCTGCCTCCTAGCTTCAAGTGATTCTCCTACCCCAGCTTCCCAAGTATCTGGGATTCCATGTGCATGCCACCATGCCCAGCTAATTTTTGTATTTTTAGTAGAGATGGCATTTCACCATGTTGGCCAGGCGAGTCTTGAACTCCTGACCTCATGATCCACCTGCCTCTGCCTCCCAAAGTGCTGGGATTACAGGCAGGAGTCACTGCACTTGGCCGCTATTTCTAATTAAACATATTTTAAATTTAAAATACAAGTCCTCAGCTGCACTCATTAATTAATTAGTATCAATAATTAAATTAACTGAATTAAAATTGAAAGAAAAAATGTTTTCAGTGTACCTTACTGAGTTCCAGTTTTTCATCTGTAAGATGAAAACACCAGGACTGACCTGATGGGGTCCTTGTGAGGCTCACACAAGACAACACATATAAAGTCATCCGCCCAACTTGGACATGTGGCAAGAGCTCCCAAAATAAGAGCTAATATTTTTAGGTATTGAGCAAATACATGGCAGATCTCCTTTGTATTGCAGTGGGAGATGTGATGGGCAACCTTCAGAGATAGGATTGGTCGAAAAAAACTTAGTGAACTGCAGAGGGAGCTCGAAACCCAGGCGTACAAGTTGGGCCTTGACCCAGAGACATTTGGGAGCCTCAGAAGATTACAGGCAGCAGGAAGGAAAGGCAGGAATCCAAGAATTCCACATAAGAAACGTGTTCTGGACTCTGGAGTCCAGGGAGTTTGGTGTTTGAATCAGACTCCAGGTGACAGTAGGGAAGAGAAATGGGTGTGCCTCCATGCTGTTGGGGAAAGATGCATATTTTCAACTCCACTACTCATCAGTAGGGGAAACCACAGAATAGGGTTCCTTGACTTCCCTGTTTGCTCCCTGAAGTCCTGCAGTGCTTTATGGGGCTGCCTGGAGAAAGAGAAAGACCAGGAAGACTCAGTCTTGTGACGCCTCTTCTCCGGCACCCACGCTCATGGAGATGACGGGGAAGAGCACAGGCTTTGGCCCAGGAGGGTTGGCTTTGAGGCCTGGCACTGCCATTCCTAGCTGTGTGGCCCAGGGAAGGCATTTCACCTCTGCCAGCCACAGCTTCCACCTGGCAGGCATGGGCATTATAAGGCCCATCCCTCGGGGTTGCTGGGAAAGTTAGATGAGATAATATAGGCTAAGTTTCTTGAAGAGTTCCTGGCACAATGTAGAAACATGAAGAAAATAAGACCCATTGCTTCTTTCTTCTCCAGGCAGGCCCAGGGGATGAGCAGGAAACCTGAGCGGTGTGGAGGGGCAGGGGATGGTAATCAAGAACCGCTGGACTTTCCTTAGGTAGCAAATTACGCCCGGTGACCCTCAGAGCCACTTCGCCTGGAAAGGCAGGTTTCAGGTTTTCATTTTCTTAGCTGGGGTCAGGCTACCTGGAAGGTGTTGGGTCCCTACAGAGTAGACACTGCTGGCACTCTGCCCAGGGTCCTCTTCTGGCTGGGCCGCCACCCCTCAGCTGCTGTGACTATTGGCTGCTGGCAGCTCACAGCTGTCCCTTGATCCAGAGAACTGCCTCTGGCTACACAGGAGCTGCCTCCACTGGGAGGTACCTACCATCTCACCCCCCACACCCCAGGCAGCCCACAAACAATGAAGGAGGGACATGGGGTTACACAGGGCTGGCCTCCTTTGCCTTTTCCTTTGATTTCCCCTGCTGATGATAAGTACTAAAGTAAAACAGCAATGGAAGCACACTCATTTCTCTTCCCTAGTGTCCCTGGAGTCTGATTCAAACACCAAACTCCCTGGACTCCAGAGTCCAGAACACGTTTCTTATGTGGAATTCTTGGATTCCTGCCTTTCCTTCCTGCTGCCTATAATCTTCTGAGGCTCCCAAATGTCCCTGGGTCAAGGCCAAACTTTTAGGTTTGTGGCACAGCCTCATGGTGCAGTTTGTACTCTGGGGTTGGCTACGGGATCAGGCTGAAGGTTGACTGCAGCTGGGGGCACAACCCTGCTCACCAGCTCCCTGGCTTAGCCCTGTGTCCCCCACCCTTTCCCTGGAACACTTCCTCTGCAATCCACATGCACGGAATCCCAGCCTCAGGCTCTGCGGGGAAGGAATTGAGATCCCTGCATGAGGCTGGTCTGCCCAATGACTGTAAGGAAGAGACGACCTCAGAAGTAGGGCACTCCCTCAAGTTCAGAGACCTTCGTCAAGAGCAGAGAGGCTCCTCAATAACCACTGGGTCCAGACTCTTGGCTTTTGTGAGAAACCAGAGCCATTGGTCATTTAGTAAGGACTCGTTGGGTTCCTAGAATGTGCCAGGTCCTCTTTGGGTTACAGGAGATACAATGCTGAGTGAAATATATAGTCCCTCTCTCTGAAAGCTTGTGCATCATACAAAACAGTGCAGATAATGGTAAATGCTTTTTCATAAAATCCCATGGGACTTGGAGGCAAGCAGAAATGATACAAGTATGAAACTCAAGCTGGCTGCCTGCTGTGCTGAGTAATGAAGTCCCTTGTCTCTGATCCAGGAAGCTCCTGTCTTCTGCCAGCATCTGTCAGCAGGCTAATTTGTCAGCCTGCAAGTAGTGAGACATCTCAGGCTTGTCACAGTTCTTTGCAGTTACTAGCCTCATGTGACTATTTCCAATTAAAATCCAAGTTTAAAATGCAGCTCTTCCGATGCACTCATTAATTAACTAATTAGTGCTACTAAATTAGCTAATCATTAAAATAATTAGCTAATTAACTAAAATTGAATGAAATTTAAAGCACAGTTCCTCAGTTGCATAAGCCAAATTTCAAGTTCTTAGTAGCCTCATTCAGTGAGCGGCTACTGAACTGGATAGTACGGATATCAAACACGTCCATCACTGGGAAAGTTCTGGCCAGGCGCAGTGGCTCATGCCTGTAATCCCAGCACGTTGGGAGGCCGAGGCGGGTGGATCACCTGATGTCTGGAGTTTGAGATCAGCCTGGCCAACATGGTGAAACACTGTCTCTCCTAAAAACACAAAAAATTTGCCAGGCTTGGTGGCACGCACCTGTAATCCCAGCTACTTGGGAGGCTGAGGCAGGAGAATCGCTTGAACCCAGGAGGCAGAGGTTGCAGTGAGCTGAGATTGCTCCATTGCACTCCAGCCTGGGCAACAAGAGTGAAACTCCATCTTAAAAAAAAAATTGTGCTGGAGAACAGCTCTTCATGCTTCTCTCTAGAAGCTTCTCCTGGTTTGCCTCTGTCCCTGAGAAACCACACACCTGTCCTCAGTGAACTTCCCAGGTCAGGTCTTTCGAAAAAGAGGTTCAACACCTGAAGACGAATCCCTGGGCATAAGCCAATGAGTGGCCTTTTGAACACCAGCTCCACTTCCCAAAGTGCTTCTCTGGGCACAATGTGCAAGTACCTGTGAGATAGAAGGCCAATAAATAGACCATCACCCCTTCACCTCGCATCATGTGAAACACGGGCTACAGGAGGCTCAGAGAATACTGCTCACATCGTTAGAGAGGAACTCAGGCAGAGTGAGCTTTCAAAGAGAGTCCGCACCTATCTGAAGAGAGTAGGTCCACTCGGTCCATGCCGGGCAATTCTAAACCTGTGCTAAAGCATTTGGACCCTCCATCTTCTCTTTTGTAAAATGGGAATGCAAGTAAACATGGGAAGGGATTGAAATTTTCAGTTTAAAACACAGTTCTTCAGTTGCACTCATTAACTAATTAGTGCCACTAATTAAATTAGCTGATTAATTAACATAATTAGCTAATTAATTAAAATGGAATAAAATTTAAAGCACTGCTTCTCAGTTGCACGAGCCCAATTGCAAGTAGACTTACAAACTCCATGCATGCTCTGAGCAGTATCTGGTCTTCTCATAATTACTGATAGCATCAGGCACCCGGATCCGGTGGTCCTCCTCTGCCCCGTGGCGGCCACCACAAGCTGAGAACAGCAGAGACTCAGAGCAGACTCCATCATGGCGAAGGACAGGGAGTGAAGCAGGCATCTGTGGCAGCCAATCTTTGGCCCTTTGTTCCTAAGTCCTCACACTGTATGATTCACGCAAATAACCAGCGACCTTTTCAAATAGGATTTTAAATGATAAACAGAAGTGCTCGTATCCATAGCAGATAGAGGGCAAAGAAATGAAAACCTTGTCATTTTCCTTCTTTAAATCTCCAGCATTATCTAGTGCCCGAATTAAATCCTTGTGATACATTTGCACATTTTGGCAGTAAATACTCATCTCAGGGGTTTTAAAAGATCAACAAACACATTTTGAAAATTCTTATCAAGCCAAAGCTTGCTAAGGACAGAAAAGCAAGGTTATCTGGGCTTGGAGGCTTTAATTAACAGTGCTTACTGGGAGGCAGACAGGTATTAAATCTGCAGTCCTTGCAAAAGTAGCAAAGACTAGTATAATGGAATTGTTCCAGCAAATATAATAACAGAAGGGTGGTCGTATTTATTGAACACCTACTATGTGACTGGCACTTGGCCTATAGTAGCTAACATTTCCTATTTAGATGTGCACTCTTTCAGACACTTAATATGGATAAAGCCATTCAATCTTCCAGACAATCTATTATTAGGTCCCTTATCATCACCCCATATTTATGCAAGCACAAAGAGGTGAAGTCACTTGTTCCAGGTTACACAGCTAGTAGGCAGCAAAGTCAGTAACCTAAACCTAGGTCACCAGGTTCTGGAGTGACGCCAACATGTCAAGTCAACACACACTACCTAAGTCACCTCACTCCATCTTCACTACAGACCTTTCAAGTCACATACTGTATTAGGGTTCTCTAGAGGGACAGGACTAATAGGATAGATGTATATTTAAAGGGGAGTTTATTAAGGAGAATTGACTCACGCCATTATAAGGTAAAGTCCCATGATAGGCCCTTTGGAAGTTGAGGAGCAAAGAAACCAGTGGTGGATCAGTCCTAGACCCAAAACCTCAGAAGAACAGAAGCCGACAGCATAGCCTTCGGTATGTGGCCAAAGGCTCCAGAGCCCCTGGTGTAGGTCCAAGAGATCAAAAGCTGAAGAACCTGGAGTCTGATGTTTGAGGGCAGGAAGCATCCAGCATGGAAGAAAGACGGAGGCTGGAAGACTAAACCAGGCTAGTCCTTCCATATTCTTCTGCCTGCTTTATCCTAGCCTCGCTGGCAGCTGCTTAGATGGTGCCCACTCAGATTGAGGATGGGTCTGCCTCTACTCCATTGACTCAAAGGCGAATCTCCTTTGGTAAGACCCTCAAAGACATACCCAGGAACAATACTTTGTATACTTCAATCCAATCGAGTTGACACTCAGTATTAACCATCACACATACCATCATCTCGGAGGCCACTGAAAGGCGAAGGGCCTGTCCCAGGTCCCATGGTCAGCTGTGCGTCTGTGAGCCTGCACAGGGTTGGTCCAGGCCCAAGCCTGTTTCTCCAGTATGTCATGAGAACAACCAGGCTGAAGGTGGGGAGGGGAGGGGGAGAACTCCCATCTGACCCTTTCATACTCAGAAAACCCTTTGCAAAACCAGTTGGGTTTTTGAGTTTATCATTAAAAGTTATAGGATAGGAAAATTATACATTAAATACAGCAATGGGTTTAAGAACATCTTTGAAACAGCATTAAAAGAAAAGGGTAAAGGAGCTAAATGTAAAATTCCCATGTGATTCCTTCCTACTATTTCCCTTGCTATGGGTTTTCTAGACAAGCAACCTAAAATTAACAATTAGCACAGCTCTCATTATAATTATCATTTTAATCCCAGGCCTAGCCTATGGATAAGCCCAAAATGAGTTAGAATGAATTGAATTGGTAATTAGCTTAAACCAAAACAAATGATTTCAACTCATTCGAGTATGATAAATCATAATTACTAAATGCCCTCTATTTATATAAATATTACGTTAGCTTTTGTCTTTTTTTTTTTTTTTTTAAGACAGTGTCTTGCTCTGTTGCCCAGGCCGGAGTGCAGTGGTGCCATCTGGCTCACTGCAACCTCCGCCTCCCGCTTCTCAGGTTTAAGCAATTCCCCTGCCTCAGCCTCCCAAGCAGCTGGGACTATAGGCACCCACCACAATACCCAGCTAATTTCTGTACTTTTAGTAGAGGTGGGGTTTCTACTAAGCCCACCAGGCTGGTCTTGAACCCCTGATCTCAGGTGATCCACCCACCTCAGCCTCCCAAAGTGCCAGGATTCTAGGCATGAGCCACCATGCCTGGCCTTATTATGTCTTTAATGGGGGTATAACAGGCTATTGCTCCTCCCTGCTATGCCTCAAAGGTATAATATGACCATATTTATTATAAGCACTCTCCCCTCTCTCTTGCTCCCTCTCTCTCCAAGGGACATACCACCTCCCCTTCTTTTTCTGTCACAACTTGAAGCCTCCTAAAGTCCTCACAAAAAGCAGATGCAGTGTTATGCTTTTTGTACAGCCTGCAGAATTGTGAGCCAAATAAATCTCGTTTATTTATAAATTACTCAGCCTCAGGCAATCCTTTACAGCAGCACAAGAATGGACTAATACACTCCCCATCGGTTCTTGAATCCCCAAGCTCATTTCTGCCCCAGGGCCTTTGCACCTGCTGAATTTTCTGGCTCCCTCCTATCATTCCTGTTCCAGCTCAAATGTCATCCTTCAGGGAGGAGGAATATAAGGCCCAAACTGGTTTACACTTCTCTAGCTGTTTTATTGGCAATTTAGATGCATCCCTTCAACCAGAGTCTCACAGTAGCTCTGTGAGGCTGGCAGGGTAGTAATTATAAAAGTGGCCAGCCCAATGTCACAGCTAAAACCCTGCAAGCTGGGACTGCTTACAGCCCTCATAACTCTAAGCCCAGGTTCATTTCCTAAGTCAAGTGGCTGATCACAAAGAAGAATCAACATCCCTCACTGATGATGAGATTTTATAGGCAGGCTCTCTAAGAACACTAGGTCGAGGGCAAGAGTAGCATCCTTAAATCAGACTCCAGGGGTCCAGCTGGAGGGACCCTTCAGAAAAAGACAGAGTTGATCTCTGCACCTTCAGGCTGAACGTGTTAGTTCAGCAAACATACAAACTACTTTCCCTGGGCAGAAACAGCACCTTGGCAGCTTCCTGCCCACTGGCATGAGAGCTGTTTTCCTGCTGGTTGGCAGCAGGTCAGAATTTGCCCTGTGCCAAGTTCCTGGTTAGGGCTTTACTGAAACCATGATGGGGACATTTTCAGCAACACAGTGGCTGGACAGTCCCATGGATGAGGGCCAGCAACCCCAGCCCTTCTCTGGATTCTGCTGTTTCAAGCTGTGTGACCTTGAGCAAGTCCCTTTACTCCCCTAAGCTTTAGTTCCTGCCTTGAATAAGGTGCTAGGTAAGCGCTCACCAAGCTGGTGGGCAACACACGCAGACTTGTGCACTTTTTTTTTTTTTTTTTGAGATGGAGTCTCGCTCTGTTGCCCAGACTGCAGTGGTGCAAGCTCAGCTCACGGCAACCTCCACCTCCAGGGTTCAAGAGATTCTCCTGCCACAGCCTCCCAAATAGCTGGGACTACAGGTGCGTGCCAACCCACTAGGCTAATTTTGCATTTTTAGTAAAGATGGGGTTTCACCGTGTTGGTGAAACTCTCGGCCTCCCAAAGTGCTGGAATTACAGGCCTGAGCCCACAGTGCCCAGCCCAGACCTGTGCACTTTATGTCAGTCACCAACTCCCTGGGGACTTCTGAAAAGTCCTTAACTGCTGATCCTCAGTTTCCCAACCTGTCAAATATTGGGCTAAATCAGAGGTATGAAAACAGTTACCCACAGACATTTTTTTGTCTACACTAGACAGTAAGACAAAACTTCGAATTAGCTACAATAATCAGAAAGTCTTACATAAAAATCTACAGTTCTGACTACCTTTAGAAAAGCAGGGGGAAGATCCAGGAACCCTGGGCTCACATCATCAGCCACACTGGGCACCCCTGGCCACACAGGGGCTGAGCGGCAGCCTTCTCCTTTGGTTGGCAGCTGGTCAGCTTTACAATTCACTGCAGACCCCACTGCTCTCTACTGTCCTGCCCAGATGTTTCAACCCATTTGTGTTACCCACAAGGCCCCTGGGGATATATGAAACTGACTCCTGGGCTAAGTGTTCTAACAGTTTCTCTGCTCCTACTGTCCATGACTTGTCTGATATTCACATGCCACCAGATGCTGCCTGCCATCCCCTGGGGCAGTCACTGCAGGACTGACCAGCTTCAAGCTGGGTCCTATAGGGCTGCCTTCCACTGCCCTGCTAAGGGAGAAGCCGTGCCTCTGCTAGGATTCCAGTTCCCCAGTCAGGACCAAGATAACAGCCTCCAAAATGCACCAATCAGCCACCAGCCGTGTGAAGCTCTCTGCCGTGGCTGCAGCCTCCTGTAATTACCTGCTACGTGTAATAAAGGCCCCATTTAGGAACCTTAGAAAGGACCCCGCAAGGAGAACTTTTTCCTTAGTAATTTCCTGATCAGAAAATTTCAGGGTTGGAAAAGGCTTTTAAAAGGGCATGTGGACCAACCCCTCATTTGATGCTTAAATCTCCTCCGGTAAGACTGACACATACCAATTGGTTAATGACTTCAGGTTTGCTCAGCACTGCTGGAGGCTGGGAATACAAAGATGCAGCAAATACAGCCCCTTCCAGGAGGCCTCCTAGGCTTGGAGGCTGGTCAGGTAAACATAGTGACAAGGAAGGACTGCAAGGACTCTAAAACCGGAAAGCTACCATTTGCTCACCAGTACTATGCACCAAACATTTTGAATAAATTATCCCACCTAATTCTCAAGAAAAGTCTTCCAGGAAGTGCTATTTTAAATCCCCAGCTTGCAAGTAAGGAGCTGAGGCTCAGAGAGGTTAAGGCCCTTGCTTAAGGCCACACAACCTGTAGGTGCTGGAGCAGACTCTGATCCCAGCAGTGCAAGGCTCTGGAGGAGAATTTGTAACCATGACCTCAGCCTGCTATTCTACAAGGGCAGCCCATGGAAGGAAGAGAGAAGGCCTGAGACTGGAGACTCTCGGAGGTGCAAATGTCTATGTTGGGTCCTGAAGGGTAAGCAGAAGACACATGGAGGTCAGGGTCAGGTAGGGAAAGGGAGGATGGAAGGGCCTGGCTGAGGGCAGGCAGGGCAGGCATGGAGGTCTAGGGCCTCATTAGAAATCAGAAATGCAAATGAAAACAGAATGAGACATCCTTGGCACCTATTAGCCTGGCAAAAATTAGAAGGCACTGTGATGCCAAGAAGGCACTGTGATGCCAGGTGTTGGCAGGCATGTGCAGACACAGGGCCTCGTGCCCTGCCAGTGACAGTGTGGACTCATCAGCCACACTAGGTGCCCCTGGCTGTACAGGGGCAAGTTACACACAGGCACACCCTAGGCCCCAGCAGTGCCATTCCTGGGCAAATACTAGAGCTGTGCAGCTATTGAGCAAATTCCAGAATGCTCTTATGTATGTTAAAGGAAGAAAAATTATGTTTCACAAAGAATTTAAAATAGCATAGAGGAAATGGTCTATTACAATGTCAAGGTGGCAGGAGTCAGGAAATAAATGCGATGACAGCAGTCACCTTATCATAATAGAATTACCTGGGAGGTGTCTGAGAGATACATGCCAGGCACACATTAAGAACTCAGTGAAGGAGGCCAGGCTCAGGAGCTCACGCCTGTAACACCAGCACTTTGGGAGGCCAAGGTGGGTGAATCACTTGAGGTCAGGAGTTCAAAACCAGCCTGACCAACATAGTGAAACCCCCATCTATACTAAAAAAAGAAAATACAAAAATCAGCAGGACACAGTGGCACTTGCCTATAATCCCAGCTACTTGGGAGGCTGAGGCATGAGAATTGCTTGAACCTGGGAGGCAGAGGCTGCAAGGAGCTGAGATCGCACCAGTGCACTCCAACCTGGGCGAAAGAGTGAGACTATGTCTCAAAAGCAAAACAAAATAAACAAAAAGAACCCAGTAAAGGAATGCAGGCAAGTATAGCTACTTCCAAGCATCATATTTGGGACCCCTGAGCAGGGCTTTACAATCTTCTCTACTCATCATTCTTTCAGCCCGTGCATGTTACCGAGCAGCTGCAATGAGCCAGGTAATGTTTTGGGGGGCTAAGGCTACAGCAGGGAACAAAACAGATGAAGGGAGCTGAAATTCTAGGGGAGACAGAGACGATCCGAAGAAGTGAGTGTGTAGGGGTTAGCCTATAGGGAAGAATGCAGAGGAGGGGCTGGAGCCGGGACAGTGCTCAGCGGGGCGTGGTGTACACAGCACCTGTCCACACGCTGCTTACTGTATATTCCGTGATGAATTCCATCTTGCTGGAGGCAGCCCCCTCTTCTGGCACCACAGATACTTCTGCATCTTGACACTTCTGCCTTCAAAATGCTCCTATTTGTCCCAGTTTCAAGTGAAACAATTTAGATCATCAGGACTCCTATCGCTTCCTGCAAGTCACCAAGAAAAGACGCTGGGTATGGGCCCGCCTAGGGCCTTTCCTGAATCGGGAGTTCATGGGTTTGGATTCCTGTTCAGCAGAAACACAAGCCCCTGAAGGGAAGCAGGGTCCCTGACAGCCCCCACCACAGCCTCCAGTCTAGAACAAAAGGACATTCGCCAGAGGCATCGAAAGCCTCAAAAAGTGCTCTCTGCTTCCACCGCATACGTAATTCCCCTTTTAGGAATCTATTCCAGGAAATGGCTCAATGTGCAAATGTGCAGTTCTGTGCTCAAAGATGTTTATCATGTTCTTTGTGTGTGTGTGTGTGTGTGTGTGTGTGTGTGTGTGTGTTTGAGACAGAGCCTCACTGTGCCACCCAGTCTGGAGTACAATGGCACAATCCCAGCTCACCGCAACCTCTGCCTCTAAGTTTCAAGCACCTCTCACGCCTCAGCCTCCTGAGTAGCTGGGGTTACAAGCGTGCATCGCCACATCCAGCTAATTTTTGTATTTTTAGTAGGGACGAGGTGTTGCCATGTTGCCCATGCTGGTCTCAAACTCCTGACCTCAGGTGAGTCCCCCCTGCCTCAGTTTCCCAAAGTGCTGGGATTATAGGCATGAGCCACTGCGCCCGGCCTATCATGTTATTTTTAATAGCAAAATGTTAGAGAGCTCCTCCTGCATGCTCCACATTAAGGAAATCATTAAATAATCATGATATGTTCAAATATCTGTTACAGGACAGAAATTTCTCAATCATCAATAATGCTCAAGAAGAATTTTAAATAACATGGAGGAATATCTGCTACACTGTTAAATTGGAAAAAAAGACAGAAAAGAATTTCAGAATCACAATTCCAATTTTAATATATTTTAACCTAGAGGAACCAAAATACTGTGAAACAAAACACTATAAACTACTAAGAAAGGTACTTTCTGGGAGAGGTGGATTCTGTAGGTTTTGCTGTTTTTGTTCTGGCCTTTACACTTTTCTCTGTTTTCAGGATTTGTTTCAGTGGTCATGGGCTACTTTTCTATTCTAAAATGAAACTTCCAAACAAACAGCCCTTAAAAATGGTGGTGCCAGCTGGGAGCAGTGACTCACGCCTGAAATCCCAGTACTTTGGGAGGCCGAGGCAGGTGGATCACGAGGTCAGGAGTTCAAGACCAGTCTGACCAAGATGGTGAAACCCCATCTCTACTAAAAATACAAAAATTAGCCAGGCACAGTGGCAGGTGCCTGTAATCCCAGCTACTCAGGAGGCTGAGGAAGATAATTGCTTGAACCTGGGAGGTGGAGGTTGCACTGAGCTGAGATGGCGCCATTGCACTTCAGCCTGGGCAACTGAGCAAGACTCCAACTCAAAAAAAAAAAAAAAATGCTGGTGCCTTTACAGTCTTCTCCAGCAACCCCAACTCTGGGTGGAAAATCTCCTAGAAGTCTTTAACCTGAACACTCCCAAGAGCTGTATAGAATGGGAGACCTATCTACGATTTTAAATTTTATTTCTAGAAGCATATGCCCAAAGCAGAGAAAAAGTAGGAAACAATATAGAAAACCAGCAGGAAGGGAAGGTCAGAGGATATAGAAAAAAGCAGACCCAGCCACATTTTTTAAAAATCTAAAAAAAAGTTACAAATAGTTTCCCTGGAATGGGGGCTCAGGACACTGCCCCTAGATGCCGAGGCTCCCCAGGCACAGAAAGTTCCCTGCTTTACTTCAAAACCTCTTCACAGGCAGTGTGGTTTGACCTCTACCCTTCTGGGAATGTATTCCAATTCCAAATCATAGCTGAAGATCTGAGGCTCAGAGAGGTCAACTGACTTGCCTGAGGCCACATAGCCTGTGTGGGGCAAAGCAGCAGGTGAGACCTCAAGTCTTCTGATCTGACTCTCAGAGTACCTTACCCTGTACCCTAGCTGGTCCAGAGGCTGCAGTGCTGGCACAGAAAAGCCTACGTTCATATCCAGCAGAGTCACCCGGTGGCCACAGGGTCTCATTAGTTAACCCCTGGGAGCCTGGGTTTCATCCCAAAACTGAAGACAAACATAACACTAGCCTAAGGGCCAAAATGTTAAGTACGTGGCACCCCACAAGCACACACCAAATGGACACACTAGCTACTGTCGTTATTTTGTCACCACTGTCCTCCCTGGAGCACAATCTTTCTCTGGTCTCCTGGTGTGCCCCCACCACCCTCGCCAGCCAAGGGAAGGGGCTTGTCTCGTGCTCTCTGTCCCCAGAGCCCAGGACAGAGAAGGTACTGGGAAAATGAGCACTGGGAGGAAGAAACAGGGATGAAATTTCTCGAGGAGAGACAGCTTTGCTGGGGGAGGCGTTCGGCACAGCATTTCTAAACTTCATGGAGTTTCTGGACAACTGTGCTCAATTCACTTCTAATTTCAAACAGATGGGGCTGTGCTCTGTTGCTCCCACCTGCCCCAGGGCCCTGGAGAGCAGCAAGGGGCCTCTCCCTTTTGCCCTGCTGAGAGGAGAACTGCATGGCTTCTGGGATCAGGGGAAGTGGGTCCTAACTCTTCCATGGGGATTGCTGAGTCTCCCAAACACCACAGAGCACATGGGAGACTGGAGGGTCCAGGTCTCCATTCACAAATAGACACTGCCACACCCCCATGCATGCCTCTGTCCTAGCAGAAAGCACAGAGGTGTGCGGCGGCTGCTTTCTCCACCCCTAGAAGCAGTACAGGGACTCCACAGCCAAGCCACCTGAGCCTCAATCTGGCTCTGCCCACTCTTTGCTGAGCACCCTCAGGCAAGTCACTCAACCTCTCTGTGCCTTCATTTCCTCCTCTGTAAAGCGAAGATGGTGATGCTTACACTGGCAGCTACTTCAAAGGGGCACTGCAAGGATGTATCAAGAGTTCCTGCAGAGCATTTAGAAGGGCCTCATTGCAGGTGGAATGGTCACTTGTCCTGCCCTGTGACAAAGCAAAGTCAACTCTCATAGGACTCTCAGGACCTCCTTGGAGGCCTGCAAGGGGTCAGCACCATCCCCAGGTACCAGATTTATGACCATTTGAGAAATGTCTGCTGAGCTGCTTGCCAGAGAACAAGTACGAGTGGACTGGCAGAAGGCTGGGTATGGGAGCCACAGGAGATGAGGCTAGGGAACTCTAGCCCTGGCCCTTGTCTCTCGGAAGTGGAAGTGTATTTTTTCACCCTCTGGCTATTGTGACATGCTTTAGCCAATGGAATGTAGGAAGAAGTGCCACGCTGCCAGTTCAGATCCACAATCATAAGAGCTTTGCATGCCTGTTCGTTGGGGAGCTTCTGACCTCCATTATGAGAAAACCATGCTTCAGGCAGCCTATGACCCTCCAGTCAGGGCCAACTCAACTCAAAGACTAAGCCAGAACCACCACATGTGACCCACAGACCCATGAAATCGAAATGAATGCTCTTATGCCATTTCACGGTTTTGTTAAACAGCAACAACTGACCCATACACTCTCTCTGCTCAATTGCTCCTATACACTGACTCTGGCTGGTTCTCTCAGCTTAAGCAAACCCTGGAACAATAATTTAAAAATCTACCTATTAAGCTTTTAATGAAGACTGAATGAGCTATTATTATTCCAATTTTCCAGATGAAAATGTAAAACACAAAGAGGTTAAGAACTTGCCCAAGTCTCCCGGCTAGAAGGTGATAGAGCCAGGACACAAACCCAGGCATTTTTCCCCAGAGACAGAACTCTCAACCACTGGGCAATGCTACAACTCCAGGTGAGACCAGCATTTTGCAGGTGAGCAGATCCCGATGTCACAGGATCCTTGGGCTGTCGCTTTGCTACCCAGAAACATCTGTGGCCAGCAGCGCCTTCTGCCTGAGTATTGCTCATGCCTGCTGGGCTCATTACACTCATTTGACCCAGTAGGTTGTACTCAGTTTGTGCTACCAGCCTAGATCCAACACCTGTTAAGGGCAAGCCAGGTGCAGAGCAGCAAGGGGTGTGTGGGTGAGTGAGTGCAGGGTCCGGCCACTGCTCATAGCCAGGCATGCTGGTTGCTGTAGTGGGATGGGCAGCTCCAGGCACTGGCAAAGGTGCCAGCACCATGTGAGGCTCTGGCTGGACCAGATGTACCACACACAGCTTCTGCTGCAAGCACCCATGTCCGGACTCATGTCTGGATGAGGAAGCAAGACAGCTGCCACATTCCTAAGTAACACATCTAGAAAGGTTCTAGGGAAACATGGTGGCACCTGAAAGCTTGGAGACACCAGAAACTGCAGAGCCCCAGAAAGGGTGTCACAGCCCTGGCTTGAGGAGACCCTAGGTCTGGACTCCCCAAAGGGCCACAGCTCTTCTCTCCTTCTCCTCACCTGCAATGTGATGAGCGGGGGAAGGAGGGCATGTTTCAGCCCTGTATGTGTTACAGCCCTTTCAGTCCCACCATTCGGTAGGTCCTGAGTTCTTGTCCCATGCCTAGGAAGAATGAGGTACGTGGACAGCTGGAGGGTGAGCAAGGTGGAGAGCAGCCTCACTGAGTGACAGAATAGCTTTCAGGTGACCTGCAGTGAGTAGCTCCTTTCTACAGGCAGGTTGTCCCAATGAATGTCTGGCTCTCACCAGGAGAAACAAAGTGGGTAGCACCTTTCTACAGTCAGGTCATCCCAAACATTTGAGGAGACCCAGAGTGAGTAGCTCCTTCCCACAGCTGGTAGTCCTGATGTCTGTGTGTCGGACAGAGTCCAGGGATTTTATAGGCTCAGAAAGGGGGAAGTGCATGCTGATTGGTCCATGGGTGACCATGAGTGGGCTCGGATAAACACCATAAGTTCTTACTCTAGGACACAGACTCCACCCAGAACTGGCAGCCTGGCCATAGGCTTTAGGCCATCCCTGGCTTGAAGGTGGTGTTTCACCTTGGACCTGCCCCTTTCCACCCAGGAGCCTGTCTTCCTCCTGCCACCAACAACATGCCATCCACAGCACCCAGTTTGTGTGTGCTGAAGGACACCTGCAGGCCCACACTGAGCCACCCTCAGTCCCCTCTTGGCTTCCCTCCTGTGCCCAAAGTCTGGAGGGGGCTGAGGCGGCAGGAGTCTGGCATGTCAGTGCCACCCAGAGTGCATGCACACCCAGCTGGGTTGCAATAGCACCTGGGCTCAGCTTCAACTTTGCTCCAAAATCAGAGTGGGCACTGGGAGCAGAGCGAGGCCAGGGAGCGGGAGCAGGCACTTAAAAGCTTGCATGACAGGGGGACTTCCTGGGCCCCCAAGAGCACAGGGATGTCTGGCTCCAGAGCTGTGCCCAGGGGCTCAGAGCTCCTGCCCTGTCAACTTGGTAGAAGGTGGGGCTTCCACCTGTTACTGGCCCCTGCCAGCTCTGTGGAGCGTGCAGCCCTAGCTATGCCACCCCTGCTGCAGCTGGCATTTCCATGGCAGCTGCTTCAGACAGGCCATCGCTGCCATCACTGACAATTCTTTCAGCTCACAAAGTAGCCATGAATTAGGAAAGTTGGGTCAGGCTCCAGGCAGCCTGCATTTAGGCAAGCTCAGGAGTTAAGGATGCCCACCTCTGCAAACATGACAACTCTACCTACCCCTGTGTCTCCTGGACACGAGAGGCCCCACCCTCTTCTGTCATTCTACCACACTCATTCCGCAGCCAGAGTCTGGGACCTGAGCTCCTGCAGAGAATTCTACAACAAAAAGAGGAGAGGTTGAAAAGTTCATGAAGACTTCTAAGTCTCTCTGACCATCCGGAGCCACAAAATCCATGTAAAGGCCTCATGAAAGGTTTTTTCTAATCAAACAGTTGGCTCCAAACAGCCGGCAGCTTTCTTTTGATCTAGACATCTGTCTCCATAACAAAAGGCATCCACTGAGTGTCAGGGACCTAGTGGCTTGTGGGTTCCTGAGATAAAATTATGTGTCAGAGAGAAACAAAGGAAATTCTGGGACTCTCAGGCAACAGGGAAACCACTGTAAAACCCTGCAATTACAGGGCAAGAAGAAAAAAGTGAGCTGCCACAGTGCCTGGGATAGAAATAGCGTGGCGTGGCTTCCTGGATGGACCTAGAATGTTGCACAAGGTGACGTCAGAGTGGCTGCTTAGAAGGGAGGTCACTGGATGAAGCTTTCCAGCTGAGTGCAGTGGGTGGGGTGCACTGTTGTTCCTGGGGCAGAGTGGACAAGGGAGCTGTGGAGAGAGATGAGAAGGCAGAACAGGAAACCACATTTGCTGAAGGCCAAAGGCTCTGTGACAGGCAGACACTGAGACATCATTGTATCAGCTCTCAGAACAACTCAGCCAAGTCAGGTCTCGTACCCCTAGGCACCAGACGAGAAAACAGAGGGTCAGGGAGGTGAGTAGACTTGGCCAAGCCCACCTGATCCCTGATCTGCCTGATTCCAGGCCCAGGGCACCCATCCATGCTAACTAAGGTTAAGTTTGTGCAAGTTTGTATTGTCACTTCTTTGTGAAGGGGCTGCTCCTTAACAAAGGATAAGATGAGAGGTTCTACTCAGAGGGGAGGGGAGGCAGAGAGAAAGAGGGGAGAGACTTTGCCCCTGTTTGCCTACAGATGCCAAGCCAGAAGAGAGGCTTAGGCTTGAGGAGAAAGCATTGAATTGGAAATTGAATCACCCAGCTTCAAATCCTGCCTCTACTAATGCCACATAGTCTTGGACAAGTTACTTTAGTTCTCTGTGCAACAGTGTCGGCATCGGGAAAAAAGGGGTCAAGGTGGTGGGGAGGGAAGTGTCCACTCTTGATCCCTGCAGGTCTGAATCCTTTACGCTGCATGTGAGCTTAGAACAATGGTTATGAGCAAGGACCCTGGCATCAGATTGCCAGGTTCAAATCCCAACTTTGCCCGAAGCTAAGGTGTGACCTCAGGTAAGTTTTATGAAACACAAATACATTCATTCGTTTATGTTTTGTTTGCAGCTGCTTTATGCTACAATAGCAAAATTCAACAGTCATAAGAGATATTATTTGGCCCACAAAACCTAAAGTATTTACTGCCTGGCCCTTTGCAGAGAAAACATTTGCTGCCCCTGGATCTAGGCGATTAGGGCTCCATGGGCAGGACCACCTTTGCCCTCTCTACCCCAGGGCCTAGTATTCACAGTGCAATGTGACCAGATGAATACGTGTCACAAGACAGGGCATCAGCTTCCCAATGGAGATGGTCCTTCCAATGAGTTAGTAAGGGCCAGTAAATGTGCTTGCTAGATGAAGAAATAGAAAAATGGTATTTCTGGTAGAGGAATCGGCCTATGCTAAGACACATGGGGGCTTTGCAACTAACAAGCTAGTACAGAAAGGCAGCACAGGTGAGACGAAGCGAACCAGCGGTGACCGAGCAGAGCATACAAAGGAGACTGGCAGAGAGCTGGGCAGGGCCAGGCATACCTGGCTTGCAGGCCAGCCCCTGTGGTGATGGGTCCTCCCACCGACGGGACAGCCTTTCTAGCCCTCTTGCCACAGTGCTCAAGGTGATGCAGATAGAGGCTGACTTGGTCCTCGCCCTGTGGAATTTGGCATCTAGTGGAGGAATGTGTCAGGCAAAGGCCAGGCAGAAAGTGGGCGAGAGAATGAGGCAGTTCTGATGACGGAGAGAGATGGGCCTTAGGAACTTAGAGGTCGGAGGTGCTGCTACCGAGCAAAGGTCGTAAAACTCAGGAGCTGCCGGGTGTCCCATATGGTGAGATGGAAAATCGAAAGGCCCAGCTAATAGGGGAGGCAGACAGGCAGACAGATGAACTCCCACTGGAAGGTGAGGACGCCAGGTGAGAGCTGGACATGGAATATCGGGGGACCTAAAGGAGGGGCTCCAGGCCCCATGGTGGGCTCTAGGGTGACCTAGAAGAGCCACCTATGCAGAGAAGCCTAGGAAGTCAGCAACAGGCAGTCCGGGGAGTGGGGGGCAGTGTCACTTTGGAGGATTGCCATGTCACCAAAGGTCAACAAGATCCCCTCCAGTCTGGCCACCCCCTTCCCATCTCACTCGTCCACTAGCCCCTCATGCACCGCCCAGGCTCCCGGGCTCTCAGTTCCTGACTCACCAGGCATAGCTCTGTCCTCCACTGGAGAGCTGTCCCCCAGATACCCACGTGGACAAGGTTCTTGCCTTCCTCAAGTCTCTGCTCATCTTTCTCTTCTCAATGTGGCTGACCCCGGGCCCTCTGCTGCCAGCGCTCCCCAGTCCCCAGCCCTTCTTTTCTGGCACCTGTCCTCCTACACATCATGGAATCTCTCATTTGTGAACTTTGTTATTTATCAGAAGTCTCCCCGACTTTACTGTAGGTTTCACAAGGAATTTTTGCTTGTTAGTTTATGGAAGTATCCCCAGCTCTCTGAACCTGCCCAGCCCTTGTAGGCATTACATTGGTGTTTGTTAACTGAATTAATGAATAAACTAGAGCAGGGGAATGACATGGTGGGTCTTGTCCTATTCAGAATGCTTCCACAGCAGGCACTCGGAAGATAAGGAGCCGGTGTCTTTTTTTTTTTTTTTTGAGTTAGAGTTTTGCTCCTGTAGCCCAGGCTGAAGTGCAATGATGCCATCTTAGCTCACTGCAACCACCGCTGCCTGGGTTCAAGCAATTCTTCCTCCTCAGCCTCCTGAGTAGCTGGGATTACAAGCGCGGGTATGGTCCGGATAATTTTTGTATTTTTAGTAGAGACAGTTTCCCCACGTTGGCCAGGCTGGTTTTGAACTCCTGACCTCAGGTGATCCACGCACCTTGGCCTCCCAAAGTGCTGGGATTACAGGCATGATGCCTTCTTAGCACGCTCCGATGCTGTGCTCAAATCACCGACGCCAAGGCTTTTGTTGTTCTTGAACCTATGTGTGTTTTCAAAGGCTATGGGAAAGTGCATGCCTTTGTAAAGTTCACACGGAGAGCTTCCAGAAAAAAGCATTTCAGGAAAAGCATCCCGTGTAAGAGGAAGAGCAGCCTGTGGTTTCAGTGAACATCCTGGGGTCAGCATCATGGGTTCCTTCTTTGATTTCTGTGGTGCCTGGAGCCTCCTTTGTCCTAATGTTCTCCATCAGGCAGCTAAATGAAGACAGTTGCTTATCAGCAAAGGGAGGAAGAAAAGATGAGGAGCGTGGTCAGGAGTTGTCACAAAGCCCTTAATCCAGAGCTCCAGGGACACAAAGAGGTGAGAGCAGGGGTCCACAGACTCCTGGAGCCCCAACGGCTGATCTGTATCTGGGCTCCCACATTTATGATTATGCCCTGCAGCACCCTAAACACGGTGGTGGTTGTCCCTGCTCTTAGTAAGCGATAGAAAAGCTGCCTTAAGAAATGGCTCTTATACATTCATATTTTTATTTTATTTTATTTATTTATTTTGAGTCAGAGTTTTGCTCGTTGCCCAGGTTGGAGTGTGATGGCGCAATCTCAGCTCACTGCAACCACCACCTCCTGGGTTCAAGCGATTCTCCTGCCTCAGCCTCCCAAGTAGCTGGGATTACAGGCATATGCTACCACACCTGGCTAATTTTTGTATTTTTAGTAGAGACGGAGTTTCTCCATGTTGCTCAGGTTGGTCTCGAACTCCTGACCTCAGGTGATCTGTCCGCCTCAGTATCCCAAAGTCTTAAGATTACAGGTGTGAACCACTGCGCCAAGCCCCACATTCATATTTTTAGAAATGATGTGAAATGGGTGACTTTTGCTGTAGTAACATTTGTGATTTTTTAATTGGATTTAGTATATGTAACATACATAGCATAGATATACATGAATATATAGTATGCATGCATTATACACACACGTAGTATATATGCATTACGTATGTATGCATATATACACATATGTGTATAGTATGTATGCATGTGATATGTGTGTGTAGCTATAGATACATAACCTATATAGCATTTAATATGTACCTGGCTGTTCTAAGAGCTTTATCATATTAACTAATGTAACTCTTACAATAATCCCATGAGTAGGTACTATTACCCCATTTTACAGAGGATGTGAAGTACAGAGAAGTGAAATCTCTTGTCTGTGGTAACTCAACGGGCTGCAAGTGGATCCGGAATGCAATTCCTCCCTACCACCTCCCTGACCCCAGGCAGCCTGCTTGAAAAGCCATGTTCTTCTCCAATGAAAACACATGGACACAGGGAGGGGGACAACACACATCAGGGGGTGGGGGGCAAGGGGAGGGAGAGCATTAGGACAAAGAGCTAATGCATACTTAAAACGTAGATGACGGTTGACAGGTACAGCAAACCACCATGGCACGTGTATACCTATGTAACAAACCTACACATTCTGTACTTGTATCTCGAAACTTAAAATTAAAAAATTTAAAAAAGAAAAGCCACATTCTTAACTCCTGTACTGTGGACTGTGGTTCTTAAAACAATGTTTTAGGGATCTCTGTGGGTCACTGAGACCCTTCTGGGGAATGCATGATGTCAAAGCCATTTTCATAATGAGAGGAAGGTTTCGTTTCCTCTTTCACTCTCATTCTCTCCTGCATGTACAATAGAGCTCCCCAGAGGCACATGACATCTAATTTCACAAAAGACTGAATACAGAGGCAGAGATGAAAACCCAGCGTTTTCCTTTAAGCCAGATTGTAAAGGGATCTGTAAAATAATACCACTCTTCTTTTGCTGTTGTTTGGGTAAGTAGTTATTTTTCATGAAAATGTCATTTATGGGACAGGCGCAGTGGCTCACACCTGTAATCCCAGCACTTCGGGAGGCCGAGGCAGATGGATCACCTGAGGTCAGGAGTTTGAGACCAACCTGGCCAACATGGCGAAACCCCATCTCTACTAAAAAAAATTACAAACATTGGCAGGGCGTGGTGGCAGGTGCCTGTAATCCCAGCTATGGCAGGAGAATCGCTTGAACCTGGGAGTCAGAGGTTTCAGTGAGCCGAGGTTGCGCCACTGCACTCCAGCCTGGGTGATAGAGCGAGACTCTGTCTCTCCCGGCAAAAAAGTCATTTATGTTACCATATGATAGATTCATTATTGTTATTTTTCAAATGAAGCACTAAATAAATATTTAAATAATTCCTACATTTTTATATAGGATATGATACTTATTAACAGATAAAAGCCATGAAAACAAAAGCTACTTGGAGCTAATTACAATCTATAGTAATCGCATGAAGCAGTCAGCCCCAAATGCAAAAAGTCTGGGACAGCTTGTGTGACGCCATGTTCTGCTATTCCTCAGTACCAAACGTCCAGTGGTGTCCTGAGGAGAACACGTTTAGTAATTTGCCAGAACTGTTCTTCCAGCCCTGGTGCAGGATCTATAGCATCCTTAGCCCTCCCTACAAAATGCCACAAGGTTCTACAGGTGCTGGCATAGTCACATGCCCCTCCCCAGTGTGGAGGGGGAGATTATTTCAGGACGTGAAGCATAGCTTTGGAGGGATATCTTCTGCGTCACTTCTCCTCTCACTCCTTCCCACATGCATTCATTCAAACCACTACGGAACTAACTAAGTGCCAGGCTGGAGCTGAAAGAGTGGCTATATGTTAATTTGTCTTTCTTGACTATGTTTCCTTCAGAGGAATTACTCGGGAGCCATGGTTCTCTGAATTTCCACTGGATGCTGGAATTCTGGGAATCCCTGGATTTCCATGGAATGTCAGCATTCTAGTCCCACCCCCCACCCCTGGCAGTCCGATGGCACTCTGAATTCCATGGAGACCCATAGAATTCCAAACCTCAGAGTTGTGTAAAATTCCTCAACTACGTGGCACCCTGGGGACGAGAGAGAATGCAGACACCCAGGATTCCATGATCCTTGTCTGTGCTATTTTTCTCCTGTGAATTACCAACACCCTAATTTTTCAAATGGACTTGAAGTGAGCCATGGGCTCTACAGCAGCCTCCACACTGGTGAGCGCTCACCTTGCTCCCCACCGGTTCACTGCACGTTAGCCCCCAAGAAGTGAGAGGCATGAGAACGGGCTTTCTCTCCTATCAGGAGTGAGTTCCTCTGTCCGAACTTCTGGTCCCTTCATCCGTGCCTCCATCCCTCCCAGCTCCTCATTCCTCCCTGACCTGCACTCTGGGCCCCGCTGCAGGCAGATCCACTCGCCTGTTGAACAATCCCACTGCGGCTGCCTCCTGGCCTTTGCACTGGTCCCTGTTCCGCCTCAATAGGGATCCACGTCCAGCTCTGGCTTCCCGATCTCCCGTCCACTCCTCATTTCACAGCAAAGTCGTGACGGGTAACAGGTGGCAAGAACCTTCAGAGCATTTTCAGTATCTCTCTCCTGGGAATTCATTGTGAGGCTGTAGTCCAAATGACAGAAAATGCTAAAAGCAACACAGTGCTGTTTGTGATAATGATGTACACTGATATATAATATATGCAAATATGCAGCAACAGGGAGAGATGGGTACTTAAATATGGCACTTCCTCTTGATGAAATATTAATACAATACAACCATATAACGTAATTGTTCAGGGCAATTCCAGAACATTCCCTGAGTGACCTCTCCTCCACCCAAGTACTGGGGATTCAATGGGGAAATAGACGGGCCTTGCCCCCAAGGACTTTCCAGTTAAGTGACTGACCATCTGTTGAGCTTGCAAAGTACAGGCAGCCAATTCCATTCTATTCAACTCACAGAAGTAAGCAAATCATCTCCCCAGACCCAAAGGCCTCCCCTTCTTCCTCTTTTTCTGACAGCCAATCCTCCAGCACAAATGAGATGTTTAGAGACTCTGAGAAAGTGTTTTACATGAACGCCACTTTTCCCATTGCCATTGAGCAAAATGGTGAAGTGACTTCCCCGCACAGGCATTGGATATAGAACACAGCACAAATGCTTGCCAAATGGATTTCAGACAGGCTGGCTTTGGGTTCACTCATGTCTGCTTCCTCCTCTGCCCCATGCCATCCATATCAGAAAGGCCTGTGGGATATTTTGGCAGGGTGTGTTTGCCTAAGTGGATCGGAGGCAGAGTTGCAAACAGCAGGTATTCTGTATTCCGGCCTGCATGGAACGCAGAGAAGGCGCGGGTTGGAAAGTGAAAGAACCAGGAGCCCATAGACATAGGGTCCGCCCATTTCCAGTTCTCCAAAGGCTGGAGGCAAGTGGGAGGAGCTAAAGAAGAGAGAAGTAATCCCCAAGGGGCCCAGGCATGTGTCCAGCCCAGCAGCGTGGCCACCTAGCCGGTCACCGTGTTTATCAAACGAGCAGCTGGGGTGGTTCTGCGTGGCTGAGACAAATGGACACACTGCACCAGCCTTCAGAGCACCAGTCTCAGTGTGGATGAGGCAAAGGCATCCCTGGCCCGGAGGGTGCTCTGTGAGTCCAGTAAAGAATGAAGTACACACTACTGCTGCTCAAGCGGCTCCCAGGGCAGCAGGGGAAATGGACAGGCATGCAGGTCCTTCCCCACAAGACAGTGTGGTCAGGGAAAGGAAAGCAGACACAGGCAGGGAGTTTAAGGGCTGCAGAGGGAGAAGTCTTGCCGCCGAGGATGGAATGGAGATGGGGAGGAGGAGTCCCAGAAGAGACAACGCTAGAGTTGAGTGTGGAGAAGGGAGGGCTTCCCAGGAAAGCAGGAGAAGGGCATTCCAGGTCGAGAAGAGCATGTGCAAACCTCACAGACCAAGTCCTGCAGACAGGGCAGGTACTTCACCTGCGGTGATGACCACAGGCTACATCCACGTTACCTCTATATCTAGGTCCACAGCCACATCTTTAGCTACATACTCTCTATAGAGCACTGGCTGTTAGAGATTGCTGTGTCTAGCACGGTTCTAAGCACTTTCACATACATAGGCATACTTCACTTAATCATTCTTTGAAGATGCTATGCTGTGGGTTTTTTTGGTTTTTGTTTTTTTCACCAATTGAAGGTTTGTGGCAACCGTGTTGAGCAAGTCTACTGGTGCCATTTTTCCAACAGCATGTGCTCATTCTGTTAGCATTTGTTAGCAATAAAGTTATTTTTGTTTTTAGAAACAGGGTCTCATTCTGTCAAGCTGTGATCATAGCTCCCTGTAGCCTTGAACTTCTGGCCCAGTTTCCCAAGGAACCAGAACACAGATGCATATGCACCACCACTCCAGGCTAATGTTTTAAAATTTTTTGTAGAGGGTGAATCTCGCTATGTTGCCCAAGCTGGTTTGGAACTTCTGGCCTCAAGCAGTCTGCCCGCCTCAGCCTCCCAAAGTGCTAGGAGCATAAGCCAGCATGCCCGGCCAAAAAAGTATTTTTTAATTAAGGCATAACCCTGTTGTTTTAGATATAATGCTACTGCACACGTCATAGACTATGGTACAGTATAGTGTAAATGTAACTTTTATATGCACTGGGAAACCAAAGCAATTTGTGTGACTTGCTTTACTACGATCTTTATTGCAGTGGCCTGGAATCAAGCCTAAAATATCTCCAAGGCATGCCTCTATTAACTCATTCAATCCTGGAGATTGGTGCTCTTGTTATCTGTTATGTCCATTTTGCAGATGAGGAAACTGAGATCAAGAGAAGATACTGTATCTAGCAGGGTGATGAAAGAAACAGAAGTGTGATTTGAACCCAGGTCATCTGCATTCAGGGTTCACACTGTGAAGATGACTCTGATTAGCAGAAGGTGGGGTGGGGTGGGATAAGGAGAGCAGAGATGAGGCTGGGGGTCTTGGTGGGGCCCTAACCATGGTAAGCCTTGTCCTTCCTGCACTGTGGACTCTATTCCAGGACAGTAAGCATTGTGGGCATTGAAAGAAGGAAGGACATATCCTGACGCCCTTCAGGAACAAAGGTTATCTGTAAATGCCCAAATGCTTATAGCTGGGCATGAATGGAATAAAAATTAGTCTTCTGAGAAGGTATCAATCTTTAGGTTGACTTTTAGAAGCACACAGAAAACTTCCATCCTTCTAGCAGCCCCTCTCTTCCTGGGACATTGGCATTGTAAAGGCCTCTGGGCCTGGCCACAGTGGTTCACCATGGAAAGCCCCTACTTTCTGGGAAAAATGTCTCTGCTGCAGCCAGACAGCCTCCTGAGCTGGCAAGACGGGAGGCCTGGCTCCTGTTCTCACAGCTCACTCATGTTCTACCACAGGCTCACTTATCACAGGCTCAGTGAGGAGCCATAGTGATAAATGCACCCGTCACAGGGCGCGGTGGCTCACACCTATAATCCCAGCACTTTGGGAGGCTGATCATGGGGTCAGGAGTTCGAGACCAGCCTGGCCAACATGGTGAAACCCTGTCTCTACTAAAAGTACAACAATTAGCCGGGCATAGTGGCGGGCGCCTGTAATCTCAGCTACTCGGGAGGCCGAGGCAGGAGACTCGCTTGAACCCAGGAGGCAGAGGTTGCGGTGAGCCAAGACTGTGCCATTGCACTCCAGCCTGGGTGACAGAGCAAGACTCTGTCTCAAATAAATAAATAAATAAGTAAAGGCACCTGTTAATTACTCAGCCTTCAGTATGGGCCAGACACATTACCAGCTTTTTGAGTCCTCATGGCATGTAATCCTCACAGAACCCTCGCAAGTGGGTACTATTATTACTTCCTTTTTTACAGATGGGGAAGCCAAGTCTCAGAAAGTTACTCCCATCTGTTTCATAAAACCTCTCAAACTCTGCTCATCCTCTGCTCTCACGCCCTAACAGTCAATGCAGAACACTTCTGTGCCCACATGTGTGGTGATTCTTCCCCACACACCATGCAGTGGACACCAGCTGGGTATCCTCCAATTTAATTCCAACACCATCTACCTGGAGACAGTGTCAGATCCCACAGATTAAGGGTTCACTCCCCAAGTCTGCACCCAACTCCTACCCCAAACACAAGCCTCAAGTCGGGGCCTCTGCAACTTCTGACCAATTGGCTTCAAGTTGGGTTCCCACGACCCCTTTCTGGATTCAATTATTTGCTGGAATGGCTCACAGAACTCAGGAAAATATATTTACTGGTGTAAAGGATACAGATAAAGAGACGCATGGGGCAAGGCATGGGGGAAGGGACGTGCTACCCTCCAGGAACCTTCAGTGTTCAGCTCTCTGGAAGCTCTTTCAACCCAGTCCTCTAGGGTTTTATGGACACTTCCAGACAAAAACATTCCTTCACCCGGGGTACAGGGCAGGAATCTCTCTAGGGAGGATCTCAAGACCCACAATCAGAAAGGCAGGGAAAGATTAGAGTCCTGTGTTAGGGCAGGGGAAGGACGGCAGGAGAAAGCTGGAGAGATTCTGTGTCCTGAGGCTGCCACACCCAATATTATCACAAAAGGCTATGAAGAAAGAGCCAGAAACTGTGGAGGGAACTCAGCCATCATCCTAACACCACACCACCCAAGCTCCAAGATTTTCTCCAGAAAACCATGTTTTCTGGAGAAAAACATCTGGGAGAGGTGCCAGGCTTGCAGAACTACAGGTCCATTCTCTGGAACCCTCCACAGATTGCACCTCCCTTTAGCATCCTTCTCCCCTGGGGGTCGGGATTGGCCCCATGGAATCGAGAAAACAAGGCCCTGCATGAATGAAGGTCACGAGGCTGCCAAGTAGCAGAGGCATCTGGAATCTTCTTCCTACAAACCCAGGGCCCGGCTGTCTTGGATCCCTGAGCGCCCAGGGAGGGCACTTTCTGTTTGTTGCCAGCTGCCATGGTTTCAGCTGTCAGGTGCCTGACCTTCCTAGAAGATGGTAACGATGAAAGTTGTGACTGCAAAGCCTCTCGCCAACAGCTGAGAAGAGCTACACTCTGAAGTCTGGAAGGTCTATGTGTCTTCTGGTCCATTTTATACATAAGACAATACCGGCGTGGAGGGGCTGGGTTTGAGGGCACTGGGGAATCCCGGAGGGCTTCCCAAAGATCTCTCTAGTGAAAGCTGGAGGGAGAAAGTATAGGCAGAAGGAGCAAACAGCAGGCCAGACTAAGTTCCATGACAGCAGAAACCATGTTTCTGTTTTTTGCTGCTGTATCCCCAGTATTCAGCATGTAAAAGACACTGAATAAATAAAACCAATAGAATGGTGGGGCATAATGGCTCATGCCTGTAATCCCAACACTTTGGGAGGCCAAGGCAGAGGGATCACCTGAGGTCACAAGTGGCCAACACGGTGAAACCCTATCTCTACTAAAAATACAAAAATTAGCTGGGTGTGATGGCACATGCCTGCAATTCCAACTACTTGGGAGGCTGAGACAGGAGAATCACTTGAAACCTGGAAGATGGAGGTTGCAGTGAGCTGAGATTGCACCATTGCACTCCAGCCTGGGCAACAGGGTGAGACTCCATCTCAAAACAAAACAAAACACTATTGAATGCATGTTTCAGTGAGTGAATCTGTGAGGGCTGGCCAGGAGAGGGTGCAAAAGGCTGAGAGAGAATTCAAGCACTGTTAGCACTCCGCATTCCTCTCTCTGTGTGTGTGTTATTAGACATCCTGCCTTCACACCTAAAATCAGAGCATGCCACTGTCCTGGTTAAAACCTTCTTGTGTGGCTCAAATGCATATTATTCCATTCTGCTGCTGTACTGGATTTAGCCCATCCCTTAATCTTGACATTGTGTGTATATCTAGCATATTGCTTAAAGGAATTATGCAGTGAGGATGATGGGGAGGCAGCAAGTACGCTGGGCTCTGGAGACGTGTTAAGTCTTCAAAGCGCAGCGCTCCCTCCCCACCCCACTTATTAGCTGACTCTGGAGACACCGTAAGTCTTCAAAGCACAGCCCCCCAGTTATTACCTGTGTGACTGTAAGTTACTTAACCAGTCTGTGCCTGGGTCTCATCATCAGTAAACAAGGGAATGACAGCAGCTGGCTCTCAGGGAGGCTATGGGGTGAAATCTAGGTGTGGGGGGTTGTTTGAAAGGCTGTAGAGCCACAGCCAGCCCTGCGAGAGTGCTCACAAACACTCCACCAGCCCCAGGACTCCTGGAGCTCAGCTGATTCCTGAGAATGCAGTCCCTGAAGTGGGATCACAGGTCAGCCTGCAGAACTGCAAGGAAAGGGCCTTTGAAAATCCCAGCAGAACCAAGAAGAACAAAGTTCTTTAGCCCTATTCCCTGAGCCCAAGCACCAGGACTCAGAGGATCCAGAAGGCAAGTAAGTTCACTGTACCATAGAGCACCAGGATTCCCACTGTCAGGTCCCCTTGTGGCCAGCTCACCCACTGGGCGCTAAGTAAGAGAAGGCACTCTGGCTGACACTGCAGCTCGCAAACCCGGCAAAGAACCACAGCACGTCCAGGAAGTTGAAGCTCCGGCCTCTCGGCTGCACCCCACTTCTCTAGGGCTTGCATTTTATTTTAAAATCATAACTTCGTATTATTTTTCCTTAAAGAGGACTCCCAAACTGTATAAGCTTCAGGACCCGCAGAACCAGAACTGCACCTAAACATACCACTGATTTATTAATTAGTCTGTTTCTCCCATTAAATTATTATCATCAGCCATGTATGGTGCTTCATACCCGAAATCCCAACATTTTGGGAGGCCGAGGCAGGTGAATCGCTTGAGCCTGGCAGTTCCAGGCCAGCCTGGGCAGCATAGCGAAACCCCATCTCTACAAAAAAATATATATAAAAATTAGCCAGGCATGGTGGCACGTGCTCATATTCCAGCAACTCAGGAGGTTGAGGCAGGAGGACCGCTTGAGCCAGGGAGGTCGAGGCTGCAGTGAGCCATGATGGCGGTGTCACTGCACTCCAGCCAGGGTGCCAGAATGAGACTCTGTCTCAAAATAAATAAGAAAATAAAATAAGGAAATAAATACGTTATTCACATTTCGAGGACATAGCTTTCATTCATTTTACCTCCAGTGCTGAGCCACATGTCAGTGAGCTGGAAGGCACTCAGTGAGTATTTGCTAAATGAATGAGTAAGTAAAAAGAAAGGCAAAACAGCCTGAAGGAGAAGCTCTCTCCCTCTTCATTTCACTCATGCCCCTTGGATCCATCCTCAAAATCACCCTCTACACATTAATCCGCTAATCCTTCTCTCCCCATCAGCCTTTCAGATACTCCAGAGCGCTCCCAAGTCTCCCCCACCTCTCACCCCAAACAAACCCTGTTTCTGCCACTGCTGCTCTTTTCTTAAAGGTTATCAGCAACGGAAATTCCAACAGAGCCTGGCCGCTGCCCATCAGAATAGCTAACGACTGCCAGGATGTCCTCCTATCTAATGGGAGTGCCTTGGCCTGCAGGTGGCCTCTGGGCCAGATGATAACATTTTGTTGTTGGAGGAAATGCTTTAGCTCCCAGGAGAGTGTCTGCCCATGTGACACTGCCCAGAAGGAAGAGGCCTGGTTTTCTGTGGGGAGGCCACAGCCCCTGAACAGGACTGAATCAGTCACTGCCTGTCCTTTGATCAACAGACCCTGCTCTCCTTCTCATCTCCCTTTTTGCTTTCTCCTGTCAGTCATGTGACTTGGTTCTAGAAACATTTCCTGGAAGAGACCCTCCTTGACCACCACACCCATGCTGTGCCCTGCCCCGGGACCCCTGACCATACCATATATATATATATATATATAATTTTTTTTTTTTTTTTTTACTGTGGATCTCTTCCTCTTCCTCTTTCTCACCCCTAGCTAAGATGTTTGTCTGATTAGAGCAGTGCCTGGCACAGAAGAAGCTCAGAAATGTTTGTCAATGCCTGCCTGAAATCAGCATTTATCTAGTGCACATTCTGCATGTTTGCCAGGAGCTGGCGATACAAACGTGTTTAAGTTAAGGCCTCCACACTTAAGCAGCTCTCCCAGGAAACCACCCTGCAATAGAGGAAATGCTCCCTCTGCAGAGAGGCCTGGTTCTGTGATCACACCCTCACCCTGATCAAGGTCCTCACAAGGACAGGAAGGCAGTCCCACATCCCCCACAGAAACTCTCCCTCCCACATGCAACTGACACAGCACCACATGCCTCTACACACACCTCCTAACAGGACTCCATCTGAGTGGCACAGACCATACACATGGTCCACATGTTTTGGCTGGCCTGCACTGTGAGGGCCAGATGCTGTTGTCAGCCAGGTAGCTCTGTCCTGAGACAGAGGTGTCTCCCTAGGCCTTTTGATCAAAAGCCAAGGGGCAAACAGGTGCTTGCTATAAGCTTGCTGCTTTACCAGCTGTATAACTTTGCACAAGTTATTTAGCTTTTCAGGGTCTCAATTTGCTCATCTATACTTGGGCCACTAAGTTGATGTCAGAAGTAACAGCAAGGAAAAGAGTCTGAAACTGGGCCTGAACATGGCTTACTAAATGTAGCTGGTGGTGGCGTTGAGAGTGAGAGGATGACTGTTCAGCATCCTTCAGGTAGACGTGAATTTCCAGAATGTTCTAGCATCATTAGTGTGAACTCAAAGGTGATTTTAATATACAGATACATCAATTTGAAAATAATCTGAATGATGTATGGATGTACATGTGAATGTGCATATGTATGCATATAAACGTGGGTGTCTGTGTGATACACCACACACACACACACACACATACACATACACACACACACCAGTTGTCTCTGCTCAGAGGGCCTAGAAGCAATGCCACCCCAGGAGCAATGAGCACACCTAGTGGCCAGATCTTGTTTTCTAAATTCATTCCTATGTTGATTGCACCACTGAGGTGAGGAGAGTAGAAGATAAGGCTAAAATATCTTGCTGTGACAGCAAGGAAGCAAGTGCTTAAATTACGATGGAAAAATGTCATTCGAATCCAGAGCCAGGCCCTAGTGGACAGATTTGGGGCAATATAAATATCAAAATAACTAATGATAACAAAAGACTGCAACTTATTGAATAAAGTTAAAATCCATGAATCCACACTGTTATGAAGAAAGGAAGGGCCGGGTGCAGTGGCTCACACCTGTAATCCCAGCACTTTGGGAGGCCAAGGCAGGCAGATCACTTGAGGTCAGGAGTTCAAGACCAGTGAGGCCAACATGGTGAAACCCCATCTCTACTAAAAATATAAAAATTAGCTGGGCATGGTGGCAAATGCCCATAATTCCAGCTACTTGGGAGGCTGAGGCAGAAGAACTGCTTGAACCCGGGAGATAGAGGTTGCAGTGAGCCAAGATCAAGATAGTACCACTGCACTCCAGCCTGGATGACAGTGACTCCTCTGTCTCAAAAAAAAAAAAAAAAAAATAGATAAACAAAGGAAGAAAATTCCTTCTTTATAGTAGGAAACCAACTAATAAATGAAAAATAAAAGTGAAATTAGAAAAATCACCATTTGGCAACTAAGATAATAATAAACCTATTCAGGCAAGAATCATCAAGAGATGCTAAAACTAATGGCTGACAGACTGAGGACTAATCAGATATCTACACAATCTCAGAGCTTCTCTCCATAAGATGCTTATTAATTGCAAAGATGAAACAGTAACTTTGTAGTGGAGACACCTGGAAGACACCACCCTAACTGAGAGTTCCAAGTTAACATCACCAGTAATGGGAGAGAACCACGCCAGTGCCGCCTGATACAACGGGCTTAAAAGGACACATGATCTCTGGGCTAGTCCTGCCAATCTAATCACAAGGAAACATCAGAGGAGCCAAAATTGAGGGCATTCTCTCAAATAACTGGACTGAACTTGTCAAAAAGGTTAACATGTTGAAATAAAAGATTAAGAAAGTTTTCCAAGAAAGATACCTGCCAATTGGCTTTTCTTTTGCCATGAAGGAATTTATCTGGGGCAACTGGTGAAATCTGAATAAGAAATCAGAAGGTTACATAATGGTTCAAATCAATGTTAAGTTTCTGACTAAGAAAATTGTATTCTAAGATGCAACTTTCTGATTTCAGGAAAAAAGGCAGAGAAAAAGAAAAAATAAACATAATAAAATGTGAACATTTAAAAACCTGGACAAAGGGAGTCCAGGAATTTGTTGGCTGTTCTTATAACTTTTCTATAAATTTGCATTTATATAAAAATAAAACAATTTTAAAAAATTAAAAATGGAAAAGAATGCTCTGGGTTCATGAGACTGAGAAAAAAAATCAATATATTAGTACATTGTATGCGCTCAATAATTTAAAGCTATAATAATTATTAGTAGTAATAATGATAATAATTATTAGTAGAACAGTGCACCTGGCACATAATAAGCTGAAAATGGACAAAAAATATTATTACTATTATCATCATCATCATTATCATCATTTTTGATGTGCTTGGTTCTAAGAAAGAACTAAAAAATGAATACTATTATTTGTGTTACTTATAATTACTTTGTATCTGCATTAAACTCTGTTGTTTGAAGGTTATAGAAATGCCTGCTTAAAATGCATACAGCACTCCTTTGTAATGGTGAGGTGCTTGAAGATCAACCAAAAGAAAGAGGCGGGGAGCCATTTCACATCTAGATGTGTAGAATACATATCAACTGGGTCTGTTCTCATCAGTAGAGTCTCTGCTTTGTTCTTGCTTGTGCTTGAGTAACCCAAAGATAAGAAAGCCCAGCTTCTAAATGCTAAACCTGGGGTCTTTGCCCAGACCTGTTGACCATCTCGAGTCTCTTCTATGTTCTTTCTTGGGTCTCTTCCAAACATGCATCTCAATGATCAGCCCTTATTCCCACTTGCCTTGGCTTATGCACCAAGCAGAACCTGCTGCTATGTCCCCAGTCTTGTCCCATCTAAGATGGTGAGCCTAGCTCCAGGTCCAAGGCTCTCCCCGACCTGTCTATTGTATAGCATTGTCTGTGTTCTACACAATTCTGAGATGTGGTACATTCCCAACCGTCATGACTTTGTTCAACATGTTCTTTCAGAGTAAACCTACGACCATAGCCAGAAACCATATTGTCTTTTGTCTCCATTCTTCCTCATTAGTCTAAGACTCATGAATGTCATATCTTTAGCTCATTTTCTTCCTCTCCTTGTTTCTTATCGCTCTTGCCCATATATTTACCCCTTAGGAACGTGGAAGCTATTGTTTCTTACACTTTAGAGGAGGCTCCACATGGTCCTTGACCTACCTATGACCCCAGAAGAGCTCAAGTTCACATCCATATCTACTTGTATAAATAAAACTAATAAACCCCAAGGTCCAAGTGGATTTGTTTTACATGGAGTCACATACAGAGACCACAAGATGGCTCCCAAAGAAATTTGAAAAGTTGTTCCATTCTTATACGAGAGAGAGAGAGAGAGAGAGAGAGAGAGAGGTCCTTGCCAATATGTCAATAATCATATAGAAAATAGCTACACACACTCACAGAGATCAACCTTCCTTCTTCTTCTGCAATGACTGCAATCATGCCCAAGCTGGGTTAGAGACCAGCAGAGTGAAGTGACACATCCAGGGTGATGTCAATTTTTCCCAAGCTAACTCTGCACTGATAAAAATGTCCTCTATCTGCGCTATCCATGGGTACCCATAAGCAACATGTGGCTACTAAGCACATGAAATGTGATATGACGATTTTTCATATTGGTTCATTTTAATTACAATTTCAGTATCTCCATATGGAGTGGCTCTGAGTAGACAGCTCAGCTATAGAAAAGAGGTTGCACCTTTTCTGTTAAGGACCAGGGAATAAATATGTGAGGCTTCGCAGCTACATGGTCTCTATGGTAATGACTCAATGGGGCTGTCGTGGTGTGAAAACACCCATACGTGACACCTTAACAAATGAGCATGGCGGGGTACCAGTGAAGCTTTATTTACAGACAGGCTGGGCCAGACCTGTCCCATAGGCCACAGTTTGCTGACACTTGTTCTAATACACACTGGAGTGTCATGACAGTCCTTCTTCAGGAAGACAGGCACTTGTCATCAAAGGATGTTTGAATCCAGATTTTTACTTACCAGTGTTCATGAGAGCTCAGAAAGCTCTCCATTTAAGAAAAAGAAAGGCTGCTAGATACTCTGTCTGCATCTTTCTCCTAAGGGACACTATTCCCCTTCCATGGGAACTCCTCTTAATGCACATTTCTAGGCAAACAGGACACATTTCAGACACCAAGAAACAGGAGAATGACTTCCACATCCTCCATGGAACATAATCAATGGGAAAAACAAAACAAAACAGAAAAGACAGCACATCTCACTCGTGCCGGGGAGAGATTAGTCATTTACCTCCACAGGCTGAGTGACTCTCCACCTCTGGTCCCCACATGGAATTGCCCTGGCCCAAGCTCACAGCGATTGCTCACTGCAGCTCTTGGAGATGTTCATTTCGTCTCATTGACATTTCCAGTTAAGGAAAATGAAATCTGAAAATGGTACCAGCTGGAAGGGAAGAAGAGAAAAGTTTAAGTTAGTTTTGACACTTAGTCCATCCTCTGCCTTTTTAGGATGACTCAAGATAAGGAAAAGATATTCAAACACTTATTCCACTCATACCCCCTTATTTATATAGCACTATCTGTTAAATAAACACCTAATCTGTTCCATACATAGAGCCACACACCAGGACAGGAAGGTGAGTAACTCACAACTCCCTTCTTAGGGAGTTCACACTGGGAGAAAACAGAAAAATTCACAAACAATTCAGGGCAATGTGATACAGAGGGCTGGGCTCCTGTAATCCCAGCACTTTGGGAAGCCAAGGCAGGCAGATCACTTGAGGTCAGGATTTCGTGACCAGCCTGGCCAACATGGTGAAACCCTGTCTCTACTAAAAATACAAAAATTAGCCAGGCGTGGTGGTGCACACCTATAATCCAAGCTACTCAGGAGGCTGAGGCAGGAGAATCACTTAAACCCAGGAGGTGGAGGTTAAAGTGAGCCGAGAACGCGCCACTGCATTCCAACCTGGGAGACAGAGCTGAGAGTTTCCGTGCTGTTCTTAATGCCAGATTAAGTTTTTTTTTTTTTTTTCTAAAAAAAAAAAAAAATGGAGAAATGACCAATTCAGTATGGAAGAAGAATCTGAAGAGGAGATGCTATTTTTAGCTGCTCCTTAAACAAAGGAGGTGCTGTTTAGCAAAAACACAAAACACATGGAAAAGAAAAAGAAATATGTAAGAAATGAATGTGAAAATGTGATGTCAGGGTTAGGATAAATCGGGCTGATGACACATAGGAAAGGCCTTCTGAAGACTGTCTCTGGCTGGGTGCAGTGGCTCATGCCTGTCATTCCAGCACTTTGGGAGGCCAAGGTGGGTGGATCACTTGAGGTCAGGAGTTCAAAACCAGCCTGGCCAACATGGTGAAACCTTGTCTCTACTAAAAATGTAAAAATTAGCCATGTATGGTGGCACATGGTGTGTGTCTATAGTCCCAGGGACTCGGGAATCTGAGGCAGGAGAATCGCTTAAACCTAAGAGATGAGGTTGCAGTGAGCTGGGATCACACCACTGCACTCCAGCTTGGGTGAAAGAGCCAGACTCTGTCTCAGGGGGAAAAAAAAGAAAGGAAAGAAAAACTTCATCTGGCACTAAGAACAGCACAGAAACTCTCCGCTCTTACTGGGCCTAAAGCACCGGGAGATGTGCAGATGCTCAGTTTTCTCATCTGATCCTCTCATGAAATCACTCAGGTGGTCCCATGGACTGACTATTCCCATTTTATGGATGGGCAGCTGAGGCTTTGAGAGTTTACGAGTGAACCTGTCCGGTAGGACAAAAGCAGTGTGTGGTAGAGAACAGACCACACGGGAAACATCCCCATTCAGTCTGGTTCTGAAGTCTCCCTCAAAACCATTGCTGTAGAAATGGCCCCAATGTGCTCAGGCCACCTGCAGGCACACTCTGCAATGTGGCTTTGCCTTACTTCCCAGCATGGGGGAAATCAAAGTTTGGTCACGAGACTTGCTTTAGCCAATGGTACAATAGCAAAGGTGACACAAATAAAGGCTTTAAAAGTGCTTATGCCTAAGAGTTCCTCTCTCTTGCTGCTGGAAATCATTCTTGTTTTTTTTTTTTTGTTTTTGTTTTGTTTGTTTTTTGATATGGGGTCTCACTCAGTTGCCCAGGCTGGAGGGGCAGTGGCATGACAGCCACTCACTGCAGCCTCGACCTCCCAGGCTCAAGCGATCCTCCCTCTAGGACTCCCAAGTAGCTGGAAGTACATGCTCATGCCACCACACTGGAATAATTATTTTTATTTTATGTAGGGTCTTGCTGTGTTGCCAGGGCTGCTCTCAAGCTCCTGGGGATGAGCCACCTGCCCAGCTGCTGCTGGAAATCATTTTTCTACCACATTAGCAAGCCTAAGGTAGCACCCTGGAGGATGACAGACAATGTGGAGAGAGGCTGAAGCACTCCAGCTCAGCCCCCAGGGGTGTGGATGGGCCAGCACGTGAAATCAGCCCAATACAAGCTGTGCAGACCAGATCATCAACCCACAGAAATCATAAATGTCTACTGTTTTAAGGCACTAAGGTTTGGGGCTGTTTGTTACACAGAGAAAGCTGACTGATACAACCACTGAGATATCTTTATATGGCTGGCAATGGTGATACATGAAGATAAACTTGTGTGTTAGGAAGAAAGTTCAACCCCTGTTGAGTTGATGATTATAAAGAGATAATGAGGGCCAGAAGGCAGGGCCCTGGGCAAAAGGAGGAGTGGGAGATTCAAGAGCTCTTTTAGAGGGAGAAACAACAGCATTTAGTGACTGACTGAGCCCAGAGTTGTCTAAAGGCATTTGCCTGGCTCTGGAAACCATGTGTGGCATTGACTATAAACACATTCTATTTGGCACCTGCTGATGAGGGCAGGATGTTTACGTGGAAGATACATGAACGTGACCAGAGTCAGCAGTTAGGGCTCAGGGTCTTGGAAAGCTATAGGAACGAAACTCTTTCTTTTCAGAAATGAGAATTAAGGCACAATGCTCACTGCCACCACCTCCTAGCCAGTCTTGCAATAGCCATCGCCTCTAATGACATCTTCCTCTTTTAGCAGCATCCAGGGTGATCTTTGTAAAGCATAACTCAGGTCTCCCATCCTTGCATCACTGGCTCACACATTTCCCATTCCCTCTGTACTTTCTATTCATCTTTCAGATTTCAGTGTAGACAGCACTTCCCAGAAACATCTTCACTGTCTCTGGGGACAAGTCTGGGCACTGCCCCTCTAAATTTCCAGAGGGAAATTTGCATTCCTACAAAGCATGATCACCACCATGTTAACTCCATAAAGGCAAGGGCATGTCTGCCCTACACACTACTGGGATGTGCGAGAAATTCTATTCCTATTTGTTGAATGAGAAAGTGACCAAAATAACATAGGTATCACATTTCTAAGATGTTTTCTTTGACATACCCCCTTCCAAACTCGAAGCTGGGTTAGGGCCTTACCTTGAAGCACCCATGGCTTCGTTCATGTGTGCATTCATTCATTTTTCCATTTAGCAAGAATTTACTAAGCACCAGGCATCACCTCAGTCCTACCGTTGGTTGCTTTCACTAGACTGAACCTCTCAGAGGTGGGGAAACGGGGCTGTGTTTTACTTATCACTAGATTTCCCCACTGTCATCCACACTGGCTCTCAGATGCACTAAATAATGATCAGTAAATCCATGAATACATGGGTGAAGTATGTGGCTGATTTATGACTGTACAGAAGCTCATTACTGAGTTTGAGCCTTATGTATGTTACACTATTAAATAGTTGATAATTATCATAATATAAAAACCTGCATGCATACATGCCTATGTCAGGATATATACTGTAACTGTTCTATGCCATAAGATAGAAGGGGGTAATCTATGAATCAGATTAAACATGGAGCCCTGCTCTGAATGAAGCCTCTGACTCCATAGCCAGGCACCTGTGGCTAACTGTGATCTTCAGTTAAAGCCTAAGCCTCTTCTTGAAGCAACGCATCACATCCTGAACCAGTTCTTTCATTGGTCTTAAGTAGGCTTTGAAAAAAAATAAGTTGGCAACTGCATTGGATTCCAAATCGCAACTGACAAGTTTGCCACCTGGAGGCTTATCTTAAAAACTAGAACTGCACCCCATGCGGGGCTTCCCTTCCACAGCCTTGGTTTCTTAGCTTCTCTGATGCAGCACTGGCATGTTCAATGCAGAGGAAAAGCAATTATTCCACTGTCTTTCTGTCCCAGATCCCGGGAACAGCCTGATGAGCTCCTTACCCTTTCTTTGCCTTTTGGTTTCAACAGGAGCCCTGGAAATATTTTCTAAAAGCCATGTCCCAGTTCTCCTCTCACTCGTGTTCTGCTGTTATGCCTCTTTCTATACTGAATCCCCATTTCCCCACCCTTCCAAGGTTACTTCCAATTAAGAGCAACAACTAAACTCTTACCGCTGAAACATCTGTGAAGTGTGTTCATACACATGTGCCACACAAGAAAGACAAATCAGAAAGTGTCCCCATTTTTGGAAAAGTTCTGAAAAGCTCACGTGACTCTCCAAGACCACAAATGAGGAAACCAAGGCCAAGAGAGGTGGCTCCTCTATGAACAGTGGAGAGCAGTGCAGCTGGACCATGGGCAGAGGGCCTCAGATTGGGGTCAGTGTTCTTCCCAATACCAAGCTAGTTACTTCCATCCCATTCCAGCCCATTCATCCCTTTCATTTCCATCCATCCAATCGGTAACCACTAGCACCAATCTAGGAGCTAAGCAGGGAACTGTCAGGCTCAAACCAGGAGATTTGGAAGCAAGAAAATTGTCCACCGACTCCAGTTACAGCACAGATTAAGGCAAATTCCAGTCAAACAAATCATGGTTACGTTCTCATTCCTCCTGTCCTGAATCCATAAATCATGATTTCTTGGCCCATATTAGCACTTCCACCATCCACAGCCCCTCGTTCCACCTGAGGCTCTTTTCTACTGCATAATATAATACAATAACTCATAAGAGACTGTGTTCTCCAATTTTGTGTCTCTTGGAGTAGAGCAGCAAACTGGAAGAAGTTTGACACCACTCCTGGAGGGGCAGGGCCAGTTTGCTTAATATATCATAGCTTTTCCTCTCCATGCAAACACTCATCTGAATAACTGTTACCACTGGCTCTGGCTGAACACTGTTTCTGCATTTTTAAATTACAGGGATCATTCCTGAGGCTTGTGGGCATGGTGTGTTCCACCCAAAACAGTGTGGCCTGCTTCTAGGTGTGCCCCAGGGGAGACTGGTCAAGTCAAGCTGTGTGATTTTTGAAAAGCAGCCTTTCTCTGAGTTTTACTTTACTCTTTGGTAAAATGGAACCATCTCTGCTTCAACTACTTTGCAGGGCTCTGCTAAAAAATAAGTGAATACTGGGCTGGGCACTGTGGCTCATGCCTGTAATCCCAACACTTTGGGAGTCCAAGGTGGATGGATCACCTGAGGTAGGGGGTTCGAGACCAGCCCGACCAACATGGAGAAACCTGTCTCTAATAAAAATACAAAATTAGTCAGGTGTGGTGGTGCATGCCTCTACTTCCAGCTACTCTGGAGGCTGAGGCAGGAGAATCACGTGAACCTGGGAGGTGAAGGTTGTGGTGAGCTAAGATCACACCATTGCACTCCAGCCTGGAAAACAAGAGCAAAACTCCGTCTCAAAAAAAAAAAAAACAAATGTGAATACAAAACAACATGAAATCACTTTGATGCCAGTAATAGCAATAACAGATAACACTTAAACTAGCAGTAGTAATAACAGATAACATTTTTAAAATACTTACTGGCATTTGCTAAACTAAGCCCTTTAATACTCAAAAGCTCAGTTAATCTTCACAATGGTCCTTGGATGTTTGTCCTATTATTTTCATCATTTTGAAGATGAGTAAATGCAGGCTTGAGGAGATTAAGTAACTTGCTCAAGGCCATATGACTAATAAAGGTTGAAGCCTGAATGATAAACTAATTCCTAACTCTACTCTATTGTAAACCCTGGGACTAACGAAGTTCACTTCCATCAGCATTGTCTGAGCCTTGGCCTGGGCTATGCCAAGCACTGTGTTCCTCCCTGCTGGAGACAACAGTATACTTCTGGACTCTGCCCAGAAAAGCCCACTGCATGAGTAGAGAGAACACAGGTCCACCAGGAAGGAACCACACCACTGTGTCCAGGGGAGGATCATGAATGTGCAAGTGGGTGGTTTTTTGTTTTTTGTTTTTTTGAAAGAAAAAGCGAGAAAAGAAGAAAGAAAGAGCAAAAGAAATAAAAAAGAGAATGAAAGAGAGAAAGAAAGAGGAAGAGAAAGAGGGAGAGAGAACGGGATTCTTGTTTTATTGCCGAAGCTAGCATGCAGTCTAAAAATGGGTATTAAAAACCTCTTTTATGCCAATAATTGTGCTTAACAATGGAGACAGGAAGGAATAGGGGATGAAAATAACAAACAAGCAGCCAACCAACATTTTATTTAAACCTGTGAGATGCTATGCAATTGCTGAGGAGTGATTTACTTCCAATTATGTGGTCACTTTTAAAATAGATGTAATGTGATACTGAGAAAAATGTGTGTTTTGTGGATTTGGGGTGGAGAGTTCTGTAAATATTTGTTAAGTTTATTTGTTCTAGGTCTTAGTTCAAGTCCTGGATATCCTTGTTAATTGTCTAACTCGTTGATCTGTCTAATATTGACAGTGTAATGTTAAAGTCTCCCACTATTATTGTGTGGGAGTCTGTCTCTTTGTAAGGTTTCTTAATCTAGATTCCCATCCGGAACATGACACTGATGGAGAATGAGATCAAGACTGAGACAGTCTGACCAGACCAGTTTGCAAACGGGACAGTTGACCCAGAAGTAGGAAAGTGCAAGAGCAGACAAAGGGTGAGTGAGGAATGGGGAGAGCACCGAGAAACAGCTGGTGTGCTGGAAGGCCACAGCAGAGCTGTTGGCTGGGCTGCGTGTCGAGAACCAGGTTTACGGGCAGAAATTCAGGGTGTGAACCAGGAATGACATGGCTCATGCCAGCGTGTGAGCAAACAGCAGTAAAGTTCAGAGGGTGCAGCCCCTTTGGGTGTGGCGGCACGTCTCTCTATGGAGACCCAGGGACTCAGGAGGCCAACTCAGCTGATCTGAAAGTAAAAGTGAGAAGAACTTTGGGCAGGAAGTACATGCACTTGTTAGGCTGGGAAAGCTGTTCTCACTTATAACCTCTCTCTTGGCCGTGCGGTGGCTTATGCCTGTAATCCCAATACTTTGGGAAGCCAAGGTGGGTGTTTCACTAAGTCAGGAGTTTGAGACCAGCCTGGCCAACATGGTGAAACCTTTATCTCTACTAAAAAATACAAAAGTTAGCTGGATGTGGTGGCTTACGCCTTAATCCCAGCTACTCAGGAGGCTGAGTCAAGAGAATCACCTGAAACTGGGAGGCAGAGGCTACAGTGAGCTGAGATCACGCCTTTGCACTCTAGCCTGGGCAATAGAGAGTGATTCCATCTCAAAAATAAAAAATATGAATAAGTATATAATCTCTCTCTCTCTGAAAGGAGATCCACATACAGGATGCCTCATGATGAAGTGCATTTCTGAATCTGAAGGCTAATCGCTGAGGTCTGGCTGCTTCGCTGGAAGAGCTATCACCATCAACAATAGCAACCATGAGTTGAGAGTATGGACAATGAAGCCAACAGTCTGCAAAGCATCTCATGTGCATGATTTCATTCAATTTCACAGCGATCCTCTGGGGCTGGTAGTTTTACCCCCATTTCACAGATGTGGAAATTAAGATTCTGAAAGCATATAATTTGCCCAGGGCCACACAGCTAGAACTTGGCAGAGATGAGACTCAAAGCCATGTCTGTCTCTAACACAATATCCCTTTGTCCTCAAAGGATATCGAGTTCAAATGAGAGACGGCGCCAGAGTTGACATGACCTTAAAGCACGTACCATCCAACCCTTTGTGCACCCCAGTTCATGACCCCCTGTTTGCATAAAAAGCCCACCCTGCTCCACTCTGCTCTGCTGTTAACAGCTGTCAGTACCACATGGGCAGTGAGCAGACTCAGCGGAACCAGAACACAAACAGAAATGAGACAACCAACTTTGGGCTCTCTCCACCTTCAACCCCAAGATGAGTTCCTGTACTCCAGCATCCAAACCACTAGATCCCAGTTCCTGCTTCACCAGCCTTGCCCATGTGCCTCTGGAAGTTTTCTCATCTGTAACGTGGAAATGCTGATGATGGTCATGAAGAAGAAAGATGAGGAAGAGCTCTTCACTTTGCCTGCTGTTCGTAGGGACAAACACAATAATGACTTGGCCAATGGCTGTACATTGACCGATCAGGGTCTTCAGCAAGTTATCTCATCACTCAGCACCTGGGTCTCCTGTTTTGGTGATGGGGATAATAAAAGTCCCTGACCTCATGGAGTTATGAGAATGAATGAGAAAACGTACACAGGAGCCCAGCACAGTGCCTGGTATGCTTGTCAAGAAGTAGTAGCAAGTATCCTTTCTGTTACCATCTGAGGGCACTTAGTATAAAGCATGGAGCCCTCAGAAAACATCAGCTGTGATTAGGATCATGCAGTGAAAAGGTCCACAGGCAACCTGTGACACCTTTGGGAGTCTATCTTAGGACTAAATTAGAGATGGCCAACAGCCTGAACATCAGGTTCCTAGAACAAAGTTCACAACATTGGTTGGGGAAATCTAATAGGCCCCACAGTGAGGGTCCAGAAGGATCCAGTGAGCAGGGTGCTAAGGGGGTCAGGAGCAAGACGCACAAGGGAGAAGAGTACAGAGAGGCGTTTGGGGCCTTACTGCTTCTGCAGACTCCATGCACTGAGCACCCTGGAACTGGGGTCCTTCCACAAGATGCACCCCATCAGGGCTGTACAGTGGCTTCTGATTCTCATCAAAGGTGGAGGATTTCTGTCTTTAGGAAATGGGACCACTCCTCATTGTTGAGCTCCTACTATGTGCCAGGTACTTTTCCAAAATTTAATTTTGCACCCATGAGCATGAGTTAAATTCTAGACCCATTTTTCAGAGTCTGCAATCACCTGCTGAAAGTCACCAGGCTACTCTGGAAGACACCTGAATGCACATGACCAACTGTCTGCTCTCTGGTTGACCCGACCTCATGCTCTCTTGCAGCAAATGACATGAATAAGCCACGTTTACACTGCAGGGGTGGGGGTGGTTCCATTCCACTGACCCTCTGACAATGGTGTTCCAAAATTCTACACTTGACAGTGGGATGTAAAGATGTAGGCAGGGGAGGGGCTGAAGGCTGGAGAGTGAGAACTATGAATCAAAGGAGATGGGGCCTTTCTCATCCTTAGTCCATGGGATGAAGGATGTCAATTGTCAAGAAGCCCAGGACCACACCGATTGCTCACAACCAGCTCAGCATGGGCAGGCAAGAGTACCTTCTCCTGGGCCATCACCTCCTCCTCCTCTCCATGCCTGCTACTGTGGGTCTAATTCAGATTGGAGAAAATTTAATCGAACACTTGCTTTCCTCCCAAGTGCTGGTCCAGCCATCTACTTGGTTTATTTATTTATTTACTTATTTGAGTTGGAGTCTCACTCTTTTGCCAGGCTAGAATGCAGTGGTGTAATCTCGGCTCACTGCAATCTCCGCCTCCTGGGTTCAAGCAATTCGTGTGCCTCAGCCTTCCGAGTAGTGGGGATTACAGGCATGCGCCACCACACCCAGCTAATTTTTTTTGTATTTTTAGTAGAGACGGGATTTCACCATGTTGGCCAGAATGGTCTCCATCTCCTGACCTTGTGATCTGCCCGCCTCTGCCTCGCAAAGTGCGGGGATTACAGGCGTGAGCCACTGCATCTGGCCTACTTGGGTTTTTCTACTTCACTCTGAGGGCTGGGAAGACAAGGGAAAGGAAGGAATTTCCTGCCTGATGTCCGTGCTGCCTGGGGAAGAAGCAGGCCACCCCCACAGGGGGCTGCTCAGTCTTTCCAGAATTGAACTGAACGCCACGCCACTGCCTTGGCTTTTTCTTCACCCATCTCAGCCTGGCTGGGCTTTGGTTCATCTCCCTCATCTCAGATCCAGTAGGTCTGTAAAGGGAAGAACAGCACACGCCCCTGGTGTGTATTTCTGTGGCTCCACTCCCTCTTGTCATCCATGGCTCCCCAGTTCTCTCAGCCACCAGGCTGGAAATCTCCAAGTCACTTTCCATGTGTAGTTTCTCAGCACCATAGTGCAGTCTGTTCTCAAACCCCAGAGATGAAGTCACTAATTCTCACATTGGAGCAAACACTCCAAATGCGGCTCACAGTAACTCCCGCATGTACCATCCATGGGACATTTGGTCTTGCCCTTCCAGCCACTGTGAACCTGGGCCACATGCTTTTCCTAAAACATCAGGGGTCTGATGAAATCCTGTTCTGCAGGAAGGAAAAGGAACCTTGCTTGTATCTCATTACTGAAAGGATCAAGCCATTTAGGACCCACCCAATTGGGGCCTCCGTGTTGCCCTTTTTCCCACCTCTTCCCTCCAGTCACAGGAGTGGGCAGGTGCCTGGCTTGGGCAGTGGGTTCTTCCACGGGGTGCTCTCTTCAGCCTCACTGCTGCTGTCAGAAGGTCCCACCACCTTCCCAGTCCCAGCTTGAAGGCCGTCTCTTCTCTGGGGCTGTTCCTAACCAACTCCTGTTTTTTTGAAATCTCAACTCTCACCCAGGAAGATGAGTTGGTGTCACCCTCGGAGCACAATGTGTGACACTGGGCTCGGACGTGGAAGTCACTTGCCTCAGATCTCACCACTGATCAACCACCGGCCTGGTGACTCCAGAGCCTGTCTTCTCCCCCTGGCCTTGGCCTCCTGGACAGGAGACAGCCCCCTGGCCTTGCTCTCAGATGGATTGAATTTGCTTTCAGAGGAGTGAGATGCTGGCAGGCTGTACAGCTGTCCTCTGGGCTCAGCATGCATTGTTCTGTCTGCTCAGAGTCGCGTCCCTTTCTCGGATCTGGGAGAAATTGTGAAACGTGGACCTGTTTGTCTTCTAGGGAACCTTACCTAATGAAGGTTGCATAACTATGTACTTTTAAGCAAGACTTTTACGATAAAGAAAACAAAGAAGGAAGGGAGGGAGGAAAAGAAGGAACAAAAACAAGAAGGAAGGGAGAAAGAAAACTATTAACCATGGAACCCTTGGACCCAAGGTCACGGCTGACATCATATAAAGTCTGTCCCTGGCAAATGGGACCCAGAGTGCCACCACTAACTGTCCTATTTATAGCCCTTTGAAATATGGTGCGGTGAAGGGGGGACATTTTGTTCTTTTGGTCTCTTAGATGATAAAACTAAGTGGAGGGAAGTGGAAGGGAGGTTGGCAGAGGTGCTTTTAATGCAGGCCGGGAGTTTTATAACATGTTTGCATGTGTTAGAAGGAAACATTGTGACATGGTGGAAAGGGGTGGACAACCCCCCAACTCGACCCTCCCAACCTGGGGCACCTTCAGGCAATGGCCAACTTCACCAAGCCTGCATTCTCAGCTGTAAAACACTGATAGCACTAGTGAGTTCAAAGCCCTACTCAGACAATGAATGGGTCTAGAATGACCAGTACATGGTATTTTCTGGGCAGAACCTCAGGAAGGAAAAGAGAGGGGGCAGGTGCTAGAATTCACAAAAGACAACACAAGCTTGAGATCTAAAGGGAAAGAGAAGACTATGCGGTGTGAATACAGTGGAAATCATCTAGTCAACCAAGGCCTGCTACCATGGGGTCCTCCTAGGAGACCTGGCACCCACGGTCTCGGCTGCTCTTCCTGCCTGCTCTGGTACAGGAAGACACAGGACGAGAGGAGAACTGAGTGGTAATGCCGGCCTTGGCAGCATCGCCCCACAGGCTGGCCTCCCATCCAGGTTCTGCCCGATGACAGACTGAGCCGTCGTATCAGCCAGGCCCTGTTTGAGCTGTCTTCTCAGCTGTAAAATAAAGAGGTTGGGGTCTTGAGACTAAAATCTCTCATGGCTAAAATCTTAGGCATGTCTCTTCTGCCTCTGATGTCCAGCAATGACACTCTGATTCATAGCCCAGACAACTTTCCCATCCTTAAATTTAGATAGCTCCACAAAGCACCACTCTGCCACGCGCTCCAGGAAGCTCTCTCTGGTTGGAAGCTTTGAATGAGAAAGAGCCTTCTAAACCACAAAGCTGCCCAGAGGTCAAAAAGCCACAGTGTGGAGCAGAGAGCTCCCTAGCACTGGGAGTGATCAAGCAGGTACAGGACAACCACGTGGTAGAGTCTCAGTGAGGAAATCTGCTGCTCGAGGGAGGCGGAATAAGAATGTAATTGATGATGATGATGTGTTAACCACGGCATACCCCTCACAAGGACTCTTCCAAGGACTTTCCAAGTATTAACTCACTGATGCTTATTTACTACCTCCGCGGAGGTAGGTCCTATTATTATCCAGATTTTATGGATGAGGAAATGGAGGTACAGAGATGTTCAGCGATTTGCTCAAGGACACGCAGTTAGGCAGTGGCAGAGCTAGTTTGTTGAGTTTTTTTGGTTTGTTTGTTTTTGTTTTTTGAGACGGAGTTTTACTCTTGTTGCCCAGGCTGGAGTGCAATGGTGTGATCTCGGCTCACTACAACTCCGCTCCCAGGTTCAAGCGATTCTCCCACCTCAGCCTCCCAAATAGCTGGGATGACAGGCACCCACCACCACACCCAGCTAATTTTTGTAATTTTAGTAGAGACGGGGTTTCACCATGTTGGCCAGGCTGGTCTCAAACTCCTGACCTCAGGTGATCCACCCGCCTCAGCCTCCTTAAATGCTGAGATTACAGGCATGAGCCACCACACTCAGCCAGAGCTAGAACTTTTATCGAGTGAATCAAGGAATCAATGAATGACTCAGTAGGTGAATAATTAAAATCTTGTAGTAAAAGAAGGTTGAACAAGGTCACTGCTAAGACTCTTTGCAAATGTTAAAAATTTATAATTATTTGACACTATTTAAATGTGCAATCTCTGCAACTAATTATTCAATCAACATACCATACTCCCCCACCTCCCGCAAGTAATAGTGACTAAGGTTTATGACACCATGGCCAGAAAAAAAGAGAAAACCTCCTTTACGCCATCCGAGGCAGGTTCCTGACAGCACAGAAGTATTCGGATATTCAAAACTGTCTCCATGGCCAGCATGCTTTTTTTCTACTTTAGATTTCTGACATTGCATAAATATCAGTTTAATTTACCAAATCCTCTGCAGCAGGTCTTCCAATAACGCCATTTCATTCAACATCATTTCATTATAACATTGACGAGAAAAAGATGGGTTCCTAACAGGACCACTGTGTATGCAGAGTTTGCAAGTTTTCTCCATGTCCTTGTGGCTCTTCTCCAGGTACTCTGGATTCCCACATTCCAAAAAGCTGTGCATGTCAGGTGAACTTGTGTTTATATGGTCCCAGGGCAAGTGAGTGTGGTTGTGTGTGTGTGCAGGGGAGGGGGGTGTGTACACACTCTGAGCCACTGAGACAGGCTCTGATCACCTGCAAAGCTGTTTTGGGCCTCCACTTAGAAGTTTGGTGATGGTTTACTTCCCTTTTTTTTCCTTTCTTCTTTCTTTCTCTTTCTTTCCTTCCTTCCTTCTTTCCTTTCTTTCTTTCTTTCTTTTTTTTTTTTTTTTTGGAGTTTCACTCTTGCCCAGGCCGGAGTGCAATGGCATGATCTTTGCTCATTGTACCCTTTGCCTCCCAGATTCAAGTGATTTCTCCTGCCTCAGCCTCCTGAGTAGCTGGGAGTACAGGCACACCCCACGACGCCCAGCTAGTGTTTTGTATTTTTTGGTCGAAATGGGGTTTCTCCATGTTGGTCAGGCTGATCTTGAACTCCTAAGCTCAGGTGATCTACTCGTCTCAGCCTCCCAAAATGCTGGGATTACAGGTGTGAGCCACTGCGCCCAGCCAGGTGATGTTTTTATAAACATAAATACTCCAGAGAAACTTAACTCTTGTTTATGTCAATTACCCTATGGTGAAATCAGTTTTTTTTATGCTGTTTCCCTTAAACTCACAACTTCCAAGGACCTATCGTGGTTAGGCAAGGACTTACTGTGGTCCAAGGATAATGTCTGCTGAGCCCAGTTTGTTCCATGTCACAGGTAAACACAGAAAAATAGCAGCAGGCTTCAGGTTGGAGCCAGTTGTTCAGCCTACTCTGAAAGGTGTGTTTTCCATTTCAAGTTTCTATTAGGTGGTGAGAGAAAGAACAATGGTACTGTCTGCCTAATCTCTCCCCTTCACTTTAATTTCCTTTTTTTGCCAAAAGACTGAATTTTAAAACGTAAGATTATACTTTAGAAACAACCAGTAATACACCCCACAAAGACATTCCTGTTCGTGGCAGCTAATATGTTTCCTGAGCAACAGTCTTTATTCATCAAACTCTCCACCAGGTGGTAGGATTAACAGCGTTTTCAAGTACGAAGAACAACAAACCTTTCTCTCCATTGTGAAGATGTTATTAAGAGGGAATTTTTCAAAGTTGCAACAGTGACGCTGATGATTCCTTTTACGTGAAGCAGTTTGCCCCCAAGAGGCACCCATCTAGCTAGGGAGCTGGCTAAGTTTACACGCCTGATTGCAAACTTAGCCTCAATGTTTCTGCTCAGTCCTTTCTCCAAATCCCCAGCAGGCTCAAAGTGGCTCATTTCCTCCCTCAATCCCCAGGCACCTTGGGGCTCTTCGAATTCAATTTCTACCAGCAAGCCACAAAGATGAGTTCTTGTAAGCAGCCAGGCAGGGATGGACGTGGAGCAGTTAAAGAATACAAAATTACAGATAAGGAGGAATAGGAGCTAGTGTTCTATTGGCATACAGTTAACAAGAATTTCTAATATATTTTCAAATAGTGAGAAGAGAGGATTTTGAACATTTCCAACACAAATGATGAATGTCTGAGGTGATAAATATGCAAATTACCCTGACCGGATCACTCTGCCTTGCATGTATGGAAACTCACTATGTACCTCATAAATATATACAATTACTATGCGTCAGTTTTATAAAAAAAAAACACACGAAATACCATCACTCCCATCAACAGGACAACTTACAACAGAAAAAGTATTTGCATTTCATGTGTATTATCTATTGTTGTGTAATAAATTATGACAAATTGAGCAGCTTACAAGAAAAAAAAGCCAGACGGCAGCAGGCTAAATAAACCCATGGACCCACTCAATGATGGTGAATCAGGGAGAAAACTCAGAGCCCCAGCCTTTGGGAGAGTGAAGCTGCTGGTACCAGACCTGGAAAGCACCAGGTGGAGAAAGGTCAGGAACTGCTGCTCAAAAGGATGTTACAGAGCACGAGTTCGTGGCCACCAGAGGACACAGGTGCTCAGGGCACATCTCCTGCACTGGGCTAGGGGCCAGGCACCTGGTGTGACCAGTTTCCTATCTGAACATTAGAGAAGCTTCCCTTCCCTTCCAGAATCCCCACTGAGCCTGGGATATAGGATGACCTGGGAATTACATAGCATGGGGCCTGAGGTCTCAGGCATCGGACAGAAATGCTGCGCTTATAAATCCTGGTTCTGCCGCTTTCTTGCTAAGGGATCTCGGTTAAGTGACTTAACCTCTCTGAACCTCAGTTTTCACATCTATACAATGAGATTAAGAAAAAAGTGAAAACATACACTTTACAGAGAATCACTGTGAAGGCTAGGATCTCATATTAAACGAATGAGAAACTCTAATGAGAGAAAGCAGGCAATCTGGCCCAGCCCAGGTGGAGGTGTTGATAGCAAGTCCTGGGCAGACAGCACCAGACAGCCTATCATGTAGAATACACAGTTAAACTCAAAGTTTTCTAGAAAATGCAATCGACTGAAATTATTTTCTATGAAGCCTTACTTAAGGTTTCCCCAGAACCACCTTTTTGCTTGCTGCCGGTTAATCAGTTTGCCCCCAAAAATGTGCAAGCAAGATCCCCTGTCCCCAGACTGTCTGCAGGATTTTCCTCCCCTCTGGCCTCCGTTGCTTGACTTTGACTCCATCTCCTCAGTAGCTGATTCCCACCTCTGCAAGAAAGGGATTTACATGCAAAATAACTAAACAATGGGCAAATCCCCCAACTGTATGTCTCTGAGTGCCGTGAACTCCTTGAGCTTTCTGGAGGCTCCACGGAGACGCACATATCTGGGTCTCACCATCAGAATCCTCCACTGTCTCCCCCAGGCCTCACAGGGGGCAGCTGAGTTCTCTGACTTCCTAATGCTAAAGCCAGTTCTTGTCCAAGTCAGCTTCTGCTTCTGGTTCACTCCTATTTTACACGAACTGTAAATGGTGGTCTTGTTGGTTGTGTTACGTTATGAGTTACTTTATGTTGCTGTGATGATAATTTGGGCTCCACCAGCTGAGTCTAGGATCTAATGAGGATGTAGAGAATTAGATTTACACTGTTGTTTTTGCCACTGTTCTCAGGCTCAGCCAAGGAGGAAACATGGGGGTGAGGTGGAGGCAGTAAGGTTGCAGCGCTACCAGGGCTCGAGGCCTGGGTCTGCTATTTCCCAGACGCTTGAGCAGATGCTGACCAGGTCACCTCTCTGCGCTGTGTACCTCTCTACAGTTCAGAGTGGGAAGGCGGATGGGGGCTCTAAAGGCAGACACTAAGGACCGGTGTGGTAGAAATGCAAGGCTGGTGAAAGTGTGGGCTTATTCCTCCACCAAGAGTGATCCACAGTGGCGTATACCTGTAGTCCCAGCTACTCAGGAGGCTGAGGTGGGAGCTCAGCAGGCGGAAGTTGCAGTGAGCCAAGATCACACGACTGCACTCCAGCCTGGACAACAGAGAGACACTGTCTCCAAAAATAAAAATAAAAAGAGAGACCTACCAAGTATAAGTGACAATTTCAGACACGTGGAAGATCTGGAGGCAGGGCTCCATGTGAACTTGGCCAGTAAGTCACTTCTCCCCTTTGAATCCACATCTTTTTTTTTTTTTTTTTGACACAGAGTCTCACTCTGTCACCAGGCTGGAGTACAATGGTGCGATCTTGGCTCACTGCAACCTCCGCCTCCCGGGTTCAAGTGACTCTCCTGCCCCAGCCTCCCAAGTAGCTGGGACCACAAGTGTGCATCACCAACCCCAGCTAATTTCTGTATTTTTAGTAGAGACAGGGTTTCACCATGTTGGCCAGGATGGTCTCAATCTCTTGACCTCAGTGATTCGCCTGCCTCAGCCTCCCAAAGTTCTGGGATGACAGGCGTGAGCCACTCACCACACCTGGCCTGAATCCACATCTCTATTTATAAAATCAGGAAGACTCTCGGAAGAGCTGAACTGAGGGCCAACTCGGATCAGGGCTGTAGATGCTGGTGTCTGTGAATGCCACTGGGTTGTTGTAGGTGTTTGAGCTCTTGACCACCGGGAATTCTTTGCCCTTATTAGGTCTCCAGTGTACTAAAGGGAGGGAAGGAGAATGGAATCCTTTATTACTTGGCCAAATTCAGGGGATTTATTTTGTGCTCCAGTCTAGTCTTCTAAGAATCTAAGAAAAGGGTTTTTATTTATTTATTTTTCCATTGGGTCTTTTATTTCCAAAAAGGTAAATGCCCAATTAGATGGATTTGTGTTTTTTATATGGGGTTGTTTTAGGCTTTTTTGAGCTTGAAACAATATTTTGGAGTCATTCCACCCTCTCAGCTAGAGAAATAGGTGGATTTGCTTTGGTTGGGGTTTATTGGTTAGGTTTTTCTCAATAGCTCTCTGCTAAGTCAATATGCATGAAGTGAATTTTTAGCTACTCTGGTGCTTTAGTTGACTGTGGATTCAAATGGATTTTTTTTAATGTAGCAAAATCTATTACAGAGCTATCTATCTGGGCTTGATCTTTTCTTTCATAATGTAGCTAATGACATTCAGAGAAAGTACTTTATTTGCACACCCCAATGTGTACTTTCCAAAAGTCACCTGCAACCCTCTTTTTAATTCTGCCAAATAATCTGGAGCTAATGTTCTTTTCTTCTCAACTTTTCCGAATTATTGCAAGTAATTTTAAAGTCATATTTTATACTGCCTTAAGGGTTTCAGAATCATACATGATTAGATAAGCTTTGTTTAACAAAATTATAGAAGGCCATTGTTTTGGACTAAGTTTCTGCACTAGGCCCCAACAGGCCAGACTGCAAATCAAAATGGAGTTATCCACGCTAAAGTTCCAGGTCCCCAGACCCACACTGAGGCAGGATGGGTAGTCCAAAAGGGAACCATGTCCTCGGGACGTGGCAACCATGGTATGGCGACCTGAGGGTCAACACGATAAGCCCCTGCATTCACACTGTAGTCCAGTTCATTCAAGCCAAGCTATCTCCAGTAACGAATTCCCCCATAAGAGGATGTACATTTTGATTTTACCTGTCCTCAGACTGAAGCTTTGCTCATTATAATAGTAAAAAACACATCACGTCTGTAATCCCAGCACTTTGGGAGGCTGGGACAGGTAGATCACCAGGTCAGGAGTTTGAGACCATCCTGGCCAACATGACAAAATCCTGTCTCTACATAAATTACAAAAATTATCTGGGCATGATGGCGGGTGCCCATAGTCCCAGCTACTCGGGAGGCTGAGGCAGGAGAATCGCTTGAACACAGGAGGCGGAGGTTGCAATGAGCTGAGATTGTGTCACTGCACTCCAGCCTGGCGAAATAACGAGACTCCGTCTCAAACACACACACACACACACACACACATACACACACACACACACACACACACACTCCCCTGGGTGGATATTTCAGATGTTAATGAGACGTGACATACAAGCAAGCATGTACAGCTACTGTGCATGTGCACTCAGAGGACCACCCAGAACATGCTGACTAGTAACGCCTCTTCCGACTTCCTTATGAATAACCATGTAAGGCTCCAGTAAAGGGAGTCTCCCCAGTAGGTCAGTGCTGTCCCACCCTCACAAGCAGCCTGCCCTGAATCCTGTCTCAGAGCACACTGTCTATTCAGCACGTCACTTTCAGAATACCCTGCCCCGTTGCATCTCCTTTGCTGTGTGTCTCGTTTATTTTCTTTTAAACTAAGCAGACAAGCACCAAGGTTTTACAACAGCCGTCGACAAAACTAAGTCGTCATCTGACTTCCTGAGAAATCAGGAGAGAGTCAATTTCCCAAATAGGTGGGATTAAATTGTCAATCAGTATGATCGTGAAGTTCCCTTGGCTTTAATCCTCAGCAAAAAGAGGCAGCCTACAGTCACTGGATGTTAACTAATCAGTTGTTTTACTAGGTTCTGTCTAAATGGAACGAGTACACTCTTAGTTCATTGCTTCCAGTTTCTTCAGTCCTTCTGTTTATAAAGCCAACCTCCTATGCTCAGCTCACTGGAAAACTCACTCTGTTTTGTGGAATGAAGTGTTGCCCAATTCTAGAATCACAATAAAGCTAATTTAAGTCTTTAAATTTGTTGTTATCTTATCCTTTGGCATTTTCATATGTTTTAAAGAGAAAATACACACACACACACACACACACACACACACACACACACACACACACACACACAGAGAGTCAAAGAAATGATCCAAACATCCTCAGAATAGAAAGGAAGAAAGGAAGAAAGAAACTTTTAACATACAAATATTGAAATCCTATTATTTGAATGCTGACTAGTTTAAAAGGCCTAATTGGAGCAACACTCACCCCCACATTGCCCTTTCTAAATCCTGACCTTCTCAGGAATCAAAACTAACATTTGTTGAGAGACCTTTACTGAATAAACCTGTTTTATTTTTCACATCAAGCGTACAAAGTGTGCCTGCATGACAGAAGAGGAAGATGAGACATAGAAAAGGTCAGTAATTTGGTCACCGAGTAAGTAATAACCTCCGTTTGAAACCCAGTCAGACCTTCACACTTAAACTATTCTGTTTCTCATTAAGATGCCGCTGATACAATTTAAGAGTTTTCATAACATCTTACAACAGATGCTTTTACTCTACTAGGGCTGATAAAACACAGTAGGTTAAAATGTGGGCTCCCACCAGCTCTGTGGCCTTAGGCAAGGGGGTTACCCTCCAGTCCCTGGGCATCTTACCTGCCAACAGGTAAATCTTGAGACTACCCCTCCCCACCCCCGGCTGATAGGTCTGTGTGTGTGTGTGTGTGTGTGTGTGTGTGTCTCCTCAATGTGCCCTCCAGACCTGCTCTTAAAGCACCTCCACCTTGCCCTGCTCTGGGGGCTCCATCAAGGAACACCCTGCCTTTGGGCTGGCGGGTGGGCTCAGCTCTTGGTGGCACAGGATTGCGTACAGCAGGCCAGAGGAGAGCAAGGTTGCAGGGTTGATCCTCCTAGCTCCTGCGCTGCCGGGTTGAGGAAGGGGCCTGTGCTCTCTCTTCCAGAGGCTTCTGGCAACTACTGCAATGCTATTCCAGTTCTCCTATCCCATCCCCCACATGCCACTTCTCTTGGGGGTGGTAACTGGGCCTATGCGCTAGATCATCCCTTGCTGACTTCTCTAAATGCTGGCACCATCTCTGGAAACAGCTTTATTCAAACCCTCTCTTCAGTGCTTCCTGCTGAATCCCAGAATGATAAGTTGTTCAAAATACTCGGCACTACTGGATGTACACTAATCAATGAAAAGTAGATGCTACTAAAATTCTCATCAATAAGGCACATTCCTGTGCTTCATTTGTGGGGTCCTCCTAACGCTCCTGTGATAGAGGGAGTGGGAATTGATACTACAGTCTCCTAGTCGAGGAAATGAAGGGTTAAAGAGGTTAAACTATGTGCCCAAGGTCCCCAGCCAGGAGCAGATGCGTCAGGGCCAGGGCCCAGGCGTTCTGTGTCCTTGGCCAGCGGATTCCCTGCAGGGATTCCCCTGACGGTGTAGAAAGCACCCTGACTCCAGAGCCCTCTCTAACAGTTGTCCTGGGTGGGAATCACAACAGCGTCCACTGCAGGTGCCTTGAACTTTCACACGAGTCCCACCCCTGCTGGCCAGCCAGGCCACACAGGAAGGCTCCCGTGAGGCAGCCGGGGCTCATGATGCTGGGCGCCCCGACCGTCTTACACTGCCCCACACTCCCCTCGTGCGTTCCTGCTCCTAATAACAGTGCTTTGTGCGGCTTCTTAGGCCGGGGTTCTGGATAATTAGTAATTCTGAGTCCTGCCCTAGGGACAAAGAAGCCAGAGGTTTGACACAACTCATCGGAATGAGAGGTGCTGCATGCTACCCCAACACTGTCATTAGGCCCTGCTGCTTCCAGGGGCATCATTTACAAACCATTTTACCTTAAAATCCGCCTCCTCCGACTTCAAGTGTTCTTCCAGGAGTTTTCCAAAACTTCCTGCCTTCAGTCGACTCCTCCATTCCCACAGGCTCTGTCCTGAGGAGTGCCCCATGCAATCACTTTCTCTTACAAACAGACTTAACGCAACTGGAATCGGGGAGACTCTGGGCCTCCCATGTGCACAACTGCCCCCAGAATCCTCCCCCTTCATCCTCCCTGGGCCCCTGATCACCCACAGGCACCTCAAACCTGGTGCAGGGACATGCCCAGCTCACCCAGCTAGCTCCTAGAGTAGCATCCCCCTGAAAACCTGGGTGCTTTCTCTTACCCCCCACATGCCATGCCATTTAAACCCACCCTCCCAAATCAACTATTAAAATCTGAGATAAAGTATATGGACAAGCATTCAAAATAAAGCACTAAGTTTTATTTTATTTTATTTTATTAGAAAAAGCAGACACAAAGCAGTCACTCTGGGTGTCCTTTTTCCTTTTTTTTTTTTTTTTGACTGATTCTCGCTCTATTGCCCAGGCTGCAGTGCAGTGACATCTCAGCTCACTGCAACCTCCGCCTCCGGGGTTCAAGCCATTCTCCTGCCTCAGCCTCCCGAGTAGCTGAGACTACAGGCAGGCGCCACCACGCCCAGCTAGTTTTTCGTATTTTTAGTAGAGACGGGTTTCACTGTGTTAGCCAGGATGGTCTCGATCTCCTGACCTTATGACCCGCCTGCCTCAGCCTCCCAAAGTGCTGGGATTGCAGGTGTGAGTCACCACGCCCGGCCTCACTCTGTTTCATACACGCGCATTCCAGTGCTTGAAGGCTGGCTGGGAGGCAACGATTCATCCCACACAAACAGACCAGAGATGAGGATCTTCAGAGGGAAACGGGGCCAAAGCACTGAACCTCTAGAATTCTCAGTGCCCTTAACTCTTCAGAACCATGTGGAACAGGCTTACAGCCAATCTGTGTATTTACTTTACTTTACTATTACTGTTTTTTGCACACGCAGGGCACAAGATGCTTTGATATTGAGTGTATTCCAGATACCTTTGCTCTCTCGCAGTCTGACTCACCTATCTCTAGAACGCCCTTCTGTGGGTCCCTCAAGGTGGAGGGAACCTTTCCCTTCTCTCTTCCCATTTTGCTTAACACCTGTATACTTCTTTTTGTTTTGTTTTTGAGACTTAGACGCGCTCTTGTCCCCCAGGCTGGAGTGCAATGGCGAGATCTTGGCTCACTGCAACCTCTGCCTCCCGGATTCAAGCGATTCGCCTGCTGCAGCCTCTCGAGTAGCTGGGATTGCAGGCGCCTGCCACCACTCCTGGCTAATTTTTAGCACCTGTGTATTTCCATACGCGGCCTGACTGGGTATGTCCTTGTCCCCCTCCCCAGGGCACTGTGACCTCTCGCACAGCAAGGAACAAGGACCGAGTATTCTTTCCTCTCTGTATCTCAGCACCTTGCATGGTGCTCCTGGAAGGTAATATGTTCCCAATAAATGCTGGCTCAACCGAAATCAAAACAACCCAACCACCACCACTACCAAGACCAAATAAACAATAAACCCCAGATTTTACAGTCCAGTGACTTCCCCTCTGAGCCTCAATATTTTTGCATTAAAATGAAAAGGTTGACCAAACTGATTTCTAAGGTCATGTTCAGCTTGTAGGTGGGAAGTAAACAGGTCCCGGTGAGGTCACTGGGGTTCCTTCTGCAATAGGTACCATTGGGGAGTCCCCCAGATGGCACCCTCGCTCTGTCAGGTTTCAGACCTCAGAGTCTGAAACTTCTGGGACTGCTTTCAACATCTAGTGTCAAGAACTGCTAGAAAATGACTTCGCCAAGGGAGTGTGGTAAAACATTGAATAGTCCTGACCCTCTGTAAGAGGTCAGGTGCTCTTGGCATGGGGTAGCAAACAGTCCAGCCGTCCCCAGCCAGGGCTGTCTGTGATACTGGGAGGGTTTTGAGGGTGATGCTTGCTGGAGCAATGGAGGTGGGGACTGTCTTCACAAAGAGAAGCTTTAATGGACGACCCATAGTGACGGGCAGCAGAACTCTACAGCCTCTCTTCTTTTTTTTGAGACAAAGTCTCACTCTGTCACCCGGGCTGGAGCGCCATGGCGTGATCTCAGCTCACTGCATCCTCCACCTCCCGGTTCAAGCGATTCTCCTGCCTCAGCCTCCTGAGTAGCTGGGACTACATGTGCACACCACCACACCCGGCTAATTTTTGTATTTTTGGTAGAGGCCGGGTTTCATCATATTGGCCAAGTGATCTTGAATTCCTGACCTCAGATGATCCAGCCACCTTGGCCTCTCAAAGTGCTGGAATTACAGGTGTGAGCCACTGTGCCCCACCAAGCCTCTCATTTTTAGAGTGAAACCAAGACCCAGAGCCTGGAATAGTTTGGAAGCTGAGTTGCAAAGGAACTGGGCCTGAGCGCTGGCACTGGGACTCAAATGCAGGCTCTCACACAGCCCCATTCTGGGCTCCTGTGACCAAATTACAGCAGAAGAGAGCTCTCAGATCCTCAGGTGTGCAAGCCGGGATGCTGAAGTTTCCACAGAGGCTACACAACCAAACGAAGCTGCACGTAAGTCTTCTTCTAGAATTCTTGGTGACTGGGTCAGCTCTTCCATCGGTATGTGGAGTGTGTGCACACAGGCACGCAGAACTCACTGGAGAGCCTTTACAAGATGACTGGTGGATTTTATGTTTTGCTTTCCTGGTTGCTTTCTGTGGTGTGGGAGGGGCCTAGGGTGAGGGTCAAGTTTCCATCCGCAGCCAAAGCTCTACCCAAATATAAACACTTTGAGTCAGCAACCTTCTACACAGGAGCTGATTCAAGCAAGGTTAACTGGCCAGGGGGCTTGGAGTCACACATGGGAGAGACATCCTCCTTGGGCAAAGTCAACTGCCAGCTTTTGGGTGGTGAGCTGGCTTGGGGGCTGCTTGGTGGGTAGGGGAGACAGAGCTCTACTCACCCCTAAAGATCTAGGACTTAAAAGGACCTAGAACTAGCTCACAGTCAGCATCATCTCCGTAGCAAGGGCTCCTATATCAGTGACAGCCAATTCTGTGCAGGTCAGGAGTGCTGGTGACACCCCCAGGGAAGCGGGGAGAACGCAGCCCTGTCTGCAGTCAGCAGGAAGGCCGCTCAGAAGGCAGCTTCCGCAGGCTGCTGCAGAGCTTCGAGGAACAGCCTCCATCCCCTGTAAGAAACCCTCTACCATCACTTCTAGCAACACTTCCTGTTTTTCTCTCCCCTTGGGATGGGATGCTGTGGCCTCCCAACCGGGGAGGCAGGAGACAAAGACCCTGCTCAAGTCCAGGCCTTGCCCAATCAGACCCCTCAACAGCAAATGCCAGCCCAGAACAAAGCAGGGAAAGCAAATTTCACGGTTTGTGGGATTTTGAAAAGGCAGAAGGAGCCTTCTATTCATTCTTTATTTGTTTAGCAAAAACTGTACGATGGAACTCCTTCCCCCAAGGTATATACACACATTAGAGTGTGTACATACATGCATATATACACACATTAGAGTGTGAACTACCTAGATATATACACATTCACTTAGTTAAATGTATTAGATCCACACAGTGTCTATTCTGCAGAACGTATTTTGGAGAATGTATTATTGGCCTCATTTTGAAGATGTGGAAACTGAGACGCCCAGAGGTGAGGGAGGTTAAGTCTCAGGACCAAAGTAAGAGAGACAGAGACAGAGAGACGGGAGACCAGAAAAGGCCCCCACGCTGTACCCAGATCTTGGCAGAACTCTGGTCAGTCATCTCAGCCAAGTAGAAAACAGTCGTCCAGGATCCTGATGTTTGGGACAGTGTGGGAAGGCACCGTGAGGGACCCCAGCACTGCGCGCCCCTTCCCCAACACGGAGCCAAGCGGCAGTTTCCACAGCAGCCGGCAGGGGGCAGTGCGCCTTGTCTTTTGGAAGCCTCCGGGCGCCCGGGCAGGGTTCGGGAAAGAAAACCAGGAGGCTCCGCCCGCAGCTTCCAGGAACAGGCCAGTAGAGCCCGCACGTAGTAGGTGCTCCAGGCACGTCTAGAGCACAAAGGGCTTGACGGATACATTTGAATTCATTTTAGAGACTGGAAGGGAAGAAGGGGGGCGCCCCAGCCCCTGCCAGCACCTTCCACCTTGGGGCCTTATCAATGGACACAGTTTAGCACCTACTAAGTGCCCGGCGCCCTGGAGACCTCCGGACAACCCAGCTCCCTTCTCACCCCGTTTTCCTCGTTGGCGAGTGTGCCTCCTCCCATCTCTTCCTCTCACCACACACAACCAGCCGCAGAGCGGGGGTGGGTGCTCGCTGTCTCCCTGGAGAACCAGCTCCTCGCAAATTTGAGGGGCATGGGGACCCGAGAGAGGGAGAAGTCGGGAGAGGCCACGGGTGCTCGGGAAGAATCACGAGAAAGCCAGGCGAATGCCTGACGCGGGGACGCGGCGAGCCAGTCACTGCCCTGAGGGTCACGGCGGTCTCCCTCTGCGGGACTCGCCCGGCCCCTGAGACGCAGTCACCTGCCCAACCCCCACCCACTTGCGCGCTTTGGGGTGTGCACGAGTCCCCTCGCCGAACGCACCAGCGAGCCCCGCGCGTGGTATGGCCGGCGGGGACCCTGGCGTCGGAGGGAGGAGCGAGTCAGGGCTCCAGCCGAGAGCAGAGCCAGAGGGTCCCCACAGGCTTCCCGGGAGACCCGGCTGCAAGGCCAGGTGAAGGCGCGCTACGGCGTGTCTGTGCCAAGCAGGGGCGCAGGCTCAACCCCCATCTCAAGTTCAGTCGCCTTTCCTCCCGCAAGGTCACGCTCAAACACTCGCGCAGAGAAAGGAGGAGCTGAAAGTTGCGCCACTGTCCCGATTCCAAACTAACTGTGCCCTCACCAGGGCGCCTCGTCCCAGTGCCACCGCTGCCCGCCCCCATACGCTCCCAGAAGGGGTGGCTCTGCCCCACGCAGGTCACACACGCGAGAGACACAGGCAAGCTGCTAACTTTTGTCAAGATTATTTCTCGGGAGCTGCGGCGCCTGACGGGGTTGGGGCGGACTCGGAGTTTCGAGCTGCCACCAACACCACTCCGGCCGTGCTCCCCTTGGCCCACCCGTGTCCGCCACTGTCCGCTACGCCGCGTTCGGCCCTCTCGTCCCGGGTGCCAACTTCACCTCCGGGTCCGGAGCAGCGCGCGCTGAAGGCGACCCCGGGGCCGAGAGCCACCTCCCGGGTCTGCGCCTGCTCGAAGCAGACCGGGGGACTCGATCCGGATACTGTCCCACGGCCGCTGGTCCAGATCCCCGGCGCCCTCCGCGGTGTCCCAGCCTGTGACCCCAGATCCGCTCGAAAGCACCTGAGCCCGGCCACCCAGCGAGGTCTCCTCCCGCGGCCGTCCCACCGGGAGGATCCCAGTCCGGCGCCGGGTGCAATGTCCCAGGGGCTGCTTTCGGGAACCGCTGCCCGGGACTTGGCGTAGGTTCCCCGCAGAGCTCCAGGAAGCTCCCCCAGGGACGGCCGAAGACCGGTAAGCCCGAGCCTCCACCCTGACCTTCCTCCTCTCCCAGAGCCCCGGGTGGTCGCCGTGGCTAAAAACGGGTCTCCTTACGAGTGTCTTCACACTAGGGGCTTCAGTCCCACCTCCACGGTCACACCCTCCGAGTCCTCCCCACACCCCTTCAGTTCCCGGGTCCAGACGATCAACCCTCCTCTCCGAGAACCCACAGGAAGCTGCGGAGCCCCAACTCCGCGGACGCAGCCCCGCGCACCCCGAGCAGGCTTCGCCTCCGCGCGCCCACTCACCACGGCTGCAGACACGCTGGAGTTTCCGGGATTCGGGCATGAGGGGGCTCCAAGGAGAAGAGAGGGGTGTGGGTGTCCCGACACTCGCCTCCGTCCAGGCTCACGTCCCTCTTCCTTCTCGCCCCGCTCCTCTTCCTCCTCCTCCTCCTCCCTCCGGTCTAGGGCTCTTTGTCTTTGCAAAGTGGCGAAACTGTCTGGCATAGTGGGCTCCGCCGGCGGAGTGTGGAGCGGGGAAGGCCAGGAGGCGGGCTGAGGGCGGGAGCGGGCTCGGGAACACCTTCCCCCGAGTGTAACGGGAGTGAAAGGCGGGGCGACGCGGGAGGGGGCCGCCTTCCCGTGGCCGGCCGGGGCCCGGAGCCGGGGCGCGCCAGAGCCGCCTCCCCCGCGCGCGGCCCGCCCTTCCTCCGCCCCGCGCCCGCCCCTCCCGGCCCGCGCCCGCCTTCGCCCCTCCCACGCCGGCTCGGCTCGGCTTTCCCCTGGCTCCCGGCTTCCTGCGAGCCGAATTTAGCTCTGCCGAGCCACGTGGACCGCGGCGGGCTCGGCACAGGCCGGGCCTGGGAGACGCCGGAGGCGGCGGCGCGGCGACCTGATCGGCGCCCCTAGAGGAGCTCCCCGGACGCCGCCCTCAAGCTGGCGGGGCCCAGGAAGAGCGCCCGGGCGGGCCGGGAGCCACCGGGGTCCGTTTCGGGAAGGAGAGCGGCACGCACCGAGAGGGTGTCGGCGCCCAGAAGAGCTCGAGTCGGGGGCACGGTGGGGAGAAGGGGCCGACCTCCTGCTGGCGACCCACTTCCTCTAAGGGCGCGGGACTCGAGGTGGGATTTAGGGAGGGGGAAGGGAGGAGCGTGGCTGCGCGGGGACACTGGCGTCCAGATCCGCGTTCGGAGCCGCAGAGCCGGGCACCGCGGTCGGCCCTGGCCCAGCCCTCGCCCTGGCTCGCCTGCCGCCGCTTTTTCCTCCCCGCTGCGGAGGCTGGTGCTTGGGGGTTGCGGATTAGGCTTGCAGTTATTTAGCCTTCCCTCTTTTACAGGGAAGCAGGGGCGGTGGAGACTTATTTTGCTGAATGGCAGAGTGCAGGGTTTGGATGCTAAATGAAGTACACAAGTCACGTACATCGGCTTTTATGGTTCTTAGCCCCTTAGTGAGACTGCCTCTTTCGCAACTTTTCCGAGGAATGTTAGAAGAGGCACAGTTTGGCCTTAGGGTCATTGCATCCTTCCACCGCCCCACGCTCCAGCTGGAGAGAGGTCAGCCTTTTGCAGTGGAAGGGGAGAGAGCTCCCCAGCCTTTGATTCGTCAGAGGGCTGCTCTAGTACAGGGGTTCAGGCCAGGGCACGCAGGGTCACAGTTCTTGGTTCAAATCCTGCACTGCCGCACAATGGCGGTATGAGCTTGGGCTGGTGACTGAACCTCTCAGCCTAGGTGGCTCTGTGCCTCGGTTTCCTCACCTGTGAGAACCGGCCTAAGAAGTGCCTATCTGACAAGGCTGTTGTGATGAGTAAGTGAATCTGCACACGTAGAACCTTTGGAACTGTCTTTTTGTTGTTGTTTTTTGGGACGGAGACTCGCTCTGTCGCCCAGGCTGGAGTGCAGTGGCGCAATCTCGGCTCACTGCAACCTCCGCCTCCCGGGTTCAAGCGATTCTCCTGCCTCAGCCTCGTGAGTAGCTGGGACTACAGGTTCACGTCACCATGCCCAGCTAATTTTTGTATTTTTGTAGAGACGGGGTTTCACCATGTTGGCCAGGACGGTCTCCATCTTTTGACCTTGTGATCTGTCCACGTGAACCTCCCAAAGTGCTGGGATTACAGCCCTGAGCCACCACCTGGCGGGAACTGTCTTTGACATGTAGTAAATTAGCTGTGTAGATGGTAGGTTTCTCCAGTGCCAAGTCCCTGCCCACAGCAGAAAAATGGCCTGCCCTAGAGGATGGGGCTAGGGTGTTGGGGAAGGCTTCACGGACTTGGGAGAGAAAAGGAGAGATATTCAGAGATGAGAAAAGTAGAAGAGAAACTAACTCTTAAAAGGGAGAGGAGAGAGAATGAGAAAAATAACGACTAGAACAGGAAGGAAAAGATGAGTAGTCTTTTAGGTGCTTTGGGACCTGCTCTGAGACCTCTTGCCTGACACCCTTAGTTTCTGAGACAATTCTAGAGGAGGGGTGAGCCCTTTTGTCTGCCTGGACACATCCTGTGGGCTTTGCTCTTTCTGAAACTCAGATCAAGGTGTGCACTGCACCTGGTATTCTCCAGTTTGCTTGTGTGCATGGGGGGAGGGGGGCAGAGAGTTCTGCTTGCATCAGCTACTGTCCCCTCAGCAGCGGCGTCTTTCAGCAAGGACGAGCTTCTAACATGCACCGGACTTTTGGCACCGGGGTTGTGGCTGGGAATATCATCTGGGCCAATAAAGAGTTTTTGGATGAAATGACAAAAGTGTTGTTTATTGTATGGATCAAATAATGTATGGGAACATATTCGAAAAATAGAAAATGTTATACTCATATAAGACTACACCACTATATCCTAGTCGATTTTATGGAAAGGGGATCAGATTTGGCAAGTAAGGAGCCCTGGGTCATCCAGCTGTTTCACTTTGCAGCCAAGAACCAGAAGCAGCTCAGTTTTGGCCGAGTTCTTACTGTACATATTGTATATGCAATACTGGCAGTGGAGTAGGTTTGTTTAGACCAGGATCACCACAAACACATGAGCAATGCATTGAGCTGATGTTCTGATCACTAGGGACAGAAGTTTTTCGGCTACATTAATATATTGTGAGGCCACTGTCTTACGTGCATGTGGTCCATCATTGACCGAAATGTCATGCAGTGCATGACTATATATGTGAATAGTATAGATTGTATGGGTTGTGCCAAACATTTCTGCTAACTCAAATGCCCACCAGGGTTCTCTGAATTTAAGGGAGGCTTCAGGACCATGTCTTGAAAATTTCCCTGGATGATTCTATAGTGAGATGGAAATTCCTTATTAATTGGCATTGTGGTGAAACACATATAACTCATCACCTTATTTGAATAAAACGTTGTACATCAGATGCATCTCTAGCCAGTCTCTGAAGGGTTAACCTGGGTAAGGCGTTTTCTGAAAGCCCCACTTCCTTTCTGTTACATTTCTTTCCAGGTAACAGGGACAGCCTCTCCCTCTCCCTTTTTTCCCAGAGTTGTGACATTCCATGCCAGTAGCACTCTTAAAACCCCCTAGGACCCTTTCCAGGGGCTCTGTGTCAGAAGTGTATGCATGCATTCCTCTTTGTCACCCTGAGTGTATCTCCCATCACCCCCTGCTGGAGAACAAGGAGTCATCGTCATTACTGGGAGTGTCTACACAGTGGGTCCCCAGGGAGCACTGACATTGATTCAGTGCATAGTGCCACCTCCTACCTTTTTGGAGTACCAGCAAAGGACTCAGTAATGATGGTTAAGGAAATTGATTTCATCCTTTCCCTACCCCCTTTCTTGGCACAGCAGAGTGGAAAGATCCTAATGGGTTCTGATCCCATCTGGGTGATTGTGCAGAAAAGAAAAGGGCTGCCTCACTTGTCAGAGATGAGTTCAGAAGTACTGGGCACAGCACGTGGTGTTTTGTGTTTTAGTGTTTTCCTAAGGGCTCTTGGGACTGTGAGGAACTCGCTCAAGTTTCCTTAGAAAAAAAGCGTTTTAATGTAGGGATGTGCAGACCAAAGCTGAAAACAGAAGCTGGAAGGAGAGCGAGCCTGTGTCTATGTCTCTGTCTCCCTCCTGGCCCCACCGCTGTCTGCCCTCCCGCTCTGTGCTCTGCTCCCTCCCTGCCCACAGGCTTTCTTTGTTAAATCCTGGGGTCTGCTCTAAAGTTTTCTGCATGTTTTTGGCCCCAGCCTTTCTGCATCATGACAATTATAGAAACGATCTTTTCAGCTACGCTTCCCACTGTGGTTCCACCAGGTGTTTTAGTTTTTCCAGGGGGGAATCTGATTGACAGGCCTCATCTACAGGGTGATGAATCACCAATCTAACACTGAATAGACTGCCCAGGCAGCCTGAGCCCCGCCCCCATGAATGATTGTGCAGAAGGACAGTCCTCCAGGAGATGTTGCATTAGAGGGAATGTGGGAGACACGGTCCTGCCTCTGAGAATCTTGGCAGGCATTTGAGTTAGCAGAGCTGTCTGGCAGAACCCATGTAATCTACACTTCACATGTACAGTCGTGCACTGCATAATGATGTTTTGGTCAACAAAGGAATGTGTATATGACAGTAGTCCCCTCTGATGGCACTGATAAATTCCTGTCAGCTAGTAATGTAGCCTGCATAATATCAACTCAACACATTACTCATGTGTTTGTGGCGATGCTGATATAAACAAACTTACTTCACCGTCAGTATGGCACGTACAATATGTACAGTACATAATACTTGATAATGATTATAAACAGCTATGTTACAGGTCTATGTATTTACTGTACTATAATTTTTTTTGAGATAGAATTTCACTCTTATTGCTCAGGCTGGAGTGGAGTGGTGTGATCTCAGCTCATCACTACCTCTGCCTCCCAGGTTCAAGCACTTCTCCTGCCTCGGCTTCCTGTGTAGCTGGAATTACAGGCATGCACCACCATGCCCGGGTTAGTATTTTTAGTAGAGACAGGGGTTTCTCCATGTTGGTCAGGCTGGTCTCGAACTCCTGACCTCAGGTGATCTACCCGCCTCGGCCTCCCAAAGTGCTAGGATTACAGGTGTGAGCCACTGCACCTGGCTGCTGTACAATAATTTTAATTGTTATTTTAGAGTGTGCTTCTTCTGCTTATAAAAACTAAGAGTTTACTATAAAACAGTATTCTGTGTCATACTGGCAGTGGCCTCATTCATCTCATTTTTTCCTGACTGCATCATTTTCTCTTGTGCTTGATTTAATTTCATGTTGTTTTGTTCGTCATGGTTCCTGAGCATACAGAATCCATGGCTAATGTTGCCAAATAGAGGCCACATTGAGTAATTGTACTTGTCCATTCTCACACTGCTAAGAAAGATATACCTGAGACTGGGTAGTCTATAAAGGAAAGAGGTTTAATGGACTCACAGTTCAGCACTGTGAGGAGGCCTTAGGAAACTTACAGTCACCGCCAAAAGGGAAGCAAGCATATCCTTCTTCACATGCAGCAGGAGAGAGAAGAATGAGTGCCCACTGAGGAGAGAAACCCTTTATAAAACCATCAGATCTTGTGAGAACTAACTCATTATCATGAGAATAGGATAGGGGAAACTGCCCCCATGATTCAGTTATCTCCACCTGGTTCTTCCTATGACACGTAGGGATCATGGGAACTACAATTCAAGATGAGATTTGGATGGGGACACAGCCAAACCATATCAGTGATTGACCTGGAAATGAAATTAAAAGTGATGAAAGACCAGGGAGTTGGAAAATTGGTGACCATTATTGCTTGCCAGGCACGTAGGTTGCATTCCATCATAGCTACGATCTTGGAGAACAAGAACAAAGTGACAAAAGTTGAAACGATCTGCTTCATTGACGACAATGAGACTGTCAACAATTTAAAAAGGGCCTATACCAGATATAGAGAAACTTCTTATGACCTGGATTGAAGACTAGACACACATGTGTATTATTCCTCCCTGCCCCATGATGATCCCAGCCAAAACAGAAAGTTTGTGACATTGAAAGAAAAGGCTGGATTTGACTAGGATGTTGAATTTACTGCTAGCTCTGGATGGTTTAAATGACTCAAGAATCGTTCTTATTATATAATATGAAAGTGAGTGGTGAGTCTGTGAGTGCTGATGTGAAGGCAGCGGAAGAATTTTTGGAAACTGTAGATAAGCTGACTGTGGAGGAAATGTACTTGCCAGAGCAAACCTTCAATATGGATGAAACCTCCCTATTCTGGAAAGAGATGCCTGAAATGACTTTTATCCATAAGGAAGCCAAGTCAACGTCAGGTTTCAAGGATTTTATGGACAGGGTAACAGTCTTGCCTGGGGGAAATGGCGCAGGCTACCAACTGAAACCCTTGGTGACCTGGCGCAGTGAGAACCCCAGGACCTTCAAGCAAAGCACTAAGCACATACTGCCAGTAGACTGCGGGAGTAGTGAGAAGTCATGATGGACACAGCTCCTTTTCCAAGATGCTCTCCTGCATTGCCGTACCAGGGAAAGGAAAAGGACTGTTTGGAGAATGATCCACCTTTCAAGATTTTACTTATTGTTGGTAATGCTCCCACACGTGCTCCTTTGATTGGTGATCTTCATCCCAACATCAAAGTGATATTTCTTCCTGCAGTGATATTTCTTGATTCAAACGATGGATCGAGTGATATTTCTTGATCAACGATGGATCAAGTGATATTTGGGTCAAGTGATATTTCTTGATCCAAACAATGGATCAAAGAATTATAGCAGCTTTTAAGATCTACTATCTGAAGAGGGAGGACTTTTGCCGAGGCTTATATTGCAGTGGAGGAAGACACTGAGAAGACGCTGATGAAATTCTGAGCAGCATCAAGAGCCTTGCTTAGGCTTGGGGTGTGTCGCCAAGGACTGTAGGTGTGGCAGCTGGAAGAAGACACTCGAGGTTTGTCGATAACTTCAAAGAATTTGCCAAGGATGAGGAAGTTGCAAAAATCAAGAAGTCTGTGGTTGAGATGGCCAACAACTTTAACCTGGGTAAGGATGAGGATGACATTGAGTAATTCCTAGAGTGGGTTCTTGAGGAATTGACTAATGGGTTGCCATTGGAACTGGAATAGGAGTGCATAGCTGAAGAAGAGATAAAAGAAAAAGAAACTGCAGGAGAAAGAAAAAAAGAACTCCCAAGAATATTCACAGTGAAAGGTTTAACAGAAGCTTTTTCAGACTCCAACAAGCTCCTTAAGAAGTTTGAAAATATGGACCCGAAAACTGAAAGGTTTTCACTAATAGAGAGGAAAGTTTATGGTGCATTATCTGCCTAAAAGCAAATTCAGGTTTTAAAAAACATCCTTTGAGGGGAAGTTTCAAAGCAAAAAAAAAAAAAAAAGGAAAAACCAAACAAACCAAGCAAACCACTATGGACATAGTTATGAGTTGATTAATGATGAGGATACATTCTGAGAAATGCGTTGTTAGGCATTTTCAGCACTGTGTCAACATCTTAGTGTACTTACACAAACCTAGATGGTAAAACCCACTGCACACCTGGGCTATATAGGTCTAGCCTATTGCTCATAGGTTGCAAACCTGTACAGCGTGTTATTGTACTGAATACTGTAGACAGTCATCACTCCATGGTAAGTATGTATGTATCTAAACCTATCTAGACATAGAAAAGGTACCATAGAAAAGCAGTATGACAGATAAAAACAACATGCCTGTATAGGCCACTTACCATAAGTGGAGTTTGTGTAACTGGGAGTTGCTCTAGTTGAGTGAGTGAGTGTGAAAGTCTAGGATGTTACTGTATCCTATTGCAGACTTTATGAATGCTGTACACTTGGACTACACTGAATTTGCAAAAATTGGTTTTCTTTAATAATACATTAAATCTAGCTTATTGTTACTTTTTTTACTGTATACATTTTTTTAACTCTTTTGTAATAATACTTAGCTTAAAACACAAACACATTGAACAGCTGCACTAAATTTTTTTTTTTTGAGACCAAGTTTCTCTCTTTCACCTAGGCTGGAGTGCAGTGGCACCATCTTGGCTTACTGCAAGCAACCTCTGCCCCCCGGGTTCAAGCAATTCTCCTGCCTCAGCCTCCCGAGGAGCTGGGATTATGGGTGCCTGCCACCATGCCTGGCTATTTTTGTGTTTTTTAGTAGAGTCAAGTTTTCGCCATGTTGGCGAGGCTGGTCTCGAACTCCATCCACCCACCTCAGCCTCCCAAAATGCACCTGGCCTAAAATTATTTTCTTTATATCCTTATTCCGCAAGGTTTTTTCTATTTACAAATTATTAATTTACTTTTTAAACTTTTTTGTTAAAAATTAAAACATAAACACCTACATCAGCTTAGGCCCACACAGCATCAGTCATCAATATCATTGTCTTTCACGGCACATCTTGAACCATGGAAGGTCTTCAAAGGCGATAACATGCATGGAGCTGACATCCCTCAAAGTAACAGTGCCTTCCCATGGAACACAACCTGAAGGTCCTGCCTGAGGCTGTATTACGGTGAACTCTGTGAGGTTTGCATAACCATGAAATTGACTAACGACACTTTTCTTGTAATATGTCTCTATCATTAAGTCACTCCTGACTGTCTTAGACCCGAAATCTATGCTAAGCCAACTGATTAGTCTCGGTCCATTATGCCCATCCTAATCTCTGGCAAAAATCGGCTCAGGAATGAGTAGCTTTAATCCCTACTTGGACCACCAAGATAAAGAGATAAATATATTGAGTCTTCTAGGGAAAAAATTTCTAAGAGTAACCCTGGATATAGCTTATTTCTAACTGGGCATGAACAAGAGAGCATTTTTAGCTCAGTAGTTCTGGGAGGGATCTTTGTGCCCATGAAGAAAGCCAAATAAGGACATTAGGTTCAGAGTCCTAATCACCCTATTCCAGACAGAAGTCTGTTCCAGACTTTCTGTTTCATGAGTCATTAAAATTATTTTGCTTACTCTACTTTAGATCATAGTTCTATTACTTGCAGAAAAAAGTTTGATAATGATGGTCAGATTAATTTTCCTAAAGCCCCTCTCAAGTCATTTCCAAGCTCTAAACCCTTAAAACATCTGTGGCTTCCCATTGCCTAGGGATGTAAGTCCAGAGTTCTGAGTCTAGCAGTTAAGGTCCTCCTTGGTGTGGCCCCAATGTATGTTTCTCACTTGTTTCCTTCCAATACTCCTCTCTACAAACCCTTTAATAGCAGGCATGACTCAGCCCAGAAGCTCTGGTTAAATTATATGTTACATTCTTAAAATCAGCAGAGATCTCTATCTTGCCGGGCTGGTGAAGCCCCCAAGATATTTACAAGTCCAGAGGGATAATTCAGGGTCTAGTGTGAGGAAACCCTGACTCCTGGCAATCCTCACTGCTTCTGTACTTTTCTGGGCTGCGAGATCCATAGGATCATGGTTTCTAAGCTTCCTCATCATAGGGTTCAGCTGGCCCAGATATATGTATTTCCTAGGATAGCCATAACCAAATACTACGAACTGGGTGGCCAGAAACAGCAGACATTTATTTTCTCACAGTTCAGGAGGCTGCAATGAAGATGTTGAAAGAGTTAGTTCCTACTGGAGACTGAGAGACAAACTGTTCCATGCCTTTCTACATGACTCCATCTTAACTTGTTTAACCAATTACATGTGCAAAGACCCTACTTCCAGATAAGGTCAAATTCTGAGTTTCCTGGTGAGCATGAGTATTTCAGGGACATTATTCAACCCACTAAATCAGGGGCACCCACATCTCCATGCCCACTTCTGGAGCAGATGGCTTCTATTCTCCGTAGCGCCAGCTGACGGCCAGCCCTGGGAACTTTTTTCATCCTTTTATTTCTGGTGTTCTCAGAAGCAGACTCCTGTCCCCCTTTTTCATGTCAATGGATTTAAGTTTGATTTCCAAGAAGCCAGACCTTCAGCAACTTCCAGTTTTCCCTAAGGCAGCAGTTCTTGAGACAAGAAAACATTAAGGGCCTAACTTCAGGTTTGAAATGGGGAAAATGGGAATCTATACGGAACAAGAACCACAAAGGAATATTTGAAGTGTCCTGCCATACCTATTGCACCTGTGTTCCACACACATCAGTTAATGGAACACCCACCATTCCTTCTAGAAGAGCCACCACCTGGCTTTGCATATGGACCACAAGCTCCCTGGAAGGCTCTCCACCACCTGAATCCGCTCCTTTCTAAGGTGCACAGCTTTCCTCAAGGCAGTGGAGGAGTGGGGGTCGGTAGTGGAAGGGCTGCCCCCACATGAGGCCTTTGCCATTGGCCCTGTGCAGCCTTCATCCCTTCCCTTACCCCTGTTGGGTCTCCCTTAAAGTCGGTCATCACTTTGCACCTTTGCAGTTACGTGCTTATTAGGCTCTATTTCCTGTTCGATGGACAGACCCTGAAGGAGACATGCAATCCTCTCTTCCTTCCTTCATTCATTCAGAAGAAACTTTCTGAGCATCTACTGTGTGCCAGATACTGTGCTAAGTGCTGGAGATATGCAGGTGGACATGGCATAGTTCCTCGCCTCAGGGAATCCACTGTTTGGTGGGGGCCTGACAAATTTTGTTATTTCTCTTCATTCAGGCAGTGCTATAATATGGTAACAACTGGGTGTAGTGAGACCTCCTCTGGGGTCAGGTTCCCTGGGCTTTCACTGAGATCGGAGTGTGCTGTGTGAGCCGAGTGTGTGTGGCACTTCCCTAAGCCAGCAGACCCCTGTGAGCCAGAGTCTGGCTCTGTTTTGAGAGCAGTTAGAAGCTCTCAGAGAATTTTACATGGTGAGCGTTGGCAGATTTGCATGCTGGACAGACACCTCAGGCAGCCTTGTGGCCATGTGTCCAGATGAGAAGCAATGAGACCGTAATTTCAGTCATCTAAGAGCTGCCAGGCCTCTAACCTAAGGAAGTGGCAGAAGCCTAAAAAGACGTAGATGAGTTTCAAAGAAGGTGAAACACATAGATCACAACCATATCGGTCAGGGGCAAGAAGAGAAGGAAAAGCTTGTATTTCTGTTTTCCATGAAAGCAAGCAGTGGCATTGCTAATTATACTGCCCCCTAGCATCCATCTCTTACTTCTTTCTTGCAACAGAATAATTTTTGTTTTAAACATGCATGTGGTATTGGAGAGGTAGCATCCATCTACTATGGCAAGATCAGCATGAGAAATATGGGGTTAAAAGATAGAAAGCTCTTCGATCCCTGAAGGCATGCTTGAGCATTGGAATCAATGCCAACAGCATCTTATCTGGGGATCTTTTGTTTTGTTTGATGAAAGAAAATGTGTAACAATAGCTGGGCTCGGTGGCTCACACCTGTAATCCCAGCACTTTGGGAGGCTGAAAGCGGGTGGATCACTTGAGGTTGGGAGTTCAAGACCAGCCTGGTCAACATGGTGAAACCCTGTCTCTACTGAAAATACAAAAATTAGCAGAGCACTGTGACAGACGCCTGAAATCCCAACTGCTTGGGAGGCTGAGGCAGGAGAATTGCTTAAAGCCGGGGGCGGAAGTTGCAGTGAACCGAGATCACGCCACTGCACTCCAGCCTGGGTGATAGAGTCGGACTCTGTCTCAAAAACAAAAGAAAAAATAATATGCAACAATACTCAGCCCTAGTCCTTCAAGATGTCACTTGGAAGATTTTGTTACCTGCAACCCAAGTACAACCCTCACCGACACTCAGTGGATGGTGGCAATCTCCAGAGTGGGGCATCTGCCAGGATGGAGGAGGCAGTATCATTTTTATTTGTCACATTTTAGCTTTCTTTGCACCATTTAGTTGCAGCTGGTTCTAGTTACTAATCCTGCCTGATAAACCATCCCAAAATTTAGAGACATAAAACTGATATTTCATTATGATCATGGAATCTGTGGGTCATAAATTTGGATGATACTCAGCAGGGATAACTTGTCTCTGTCCCACCAAATCTGGGAAGACTTGAAGCTGAGGGTAATTCACAGGAGTTACCCAGAGGCTTCTTCACTCATGTGTCTAGGATCAGGAATGAGCTTACTTGAGGCTCGACCCAGCAGGGACTGCCCACTAGAGCACGTCCATGTGGCCTCCCCACGTGCCCTGGGCTCCTGACAGCAAGGGAGCTAGATTCTCATTGTAAGAGGGAGCTTCCTCGGGGAACCAGGGGAAAGCCACATGCCTCTTATGGCCTAGCTTCAGAAGTAATGTAGCTTCACTTCACTGAACTGTATTCCTTCTGATGGGCAGAATGACAAAGAGTCTGTGGTCATGTTTTAGAAAGTCATACAGCCACAGGCAGCTGCAGGTGTTGGGGCCAGACTGGATTCACAGTCAACAAATGGTGGAGCCAGGTGTGGAGGAGATTGCCTGGAGATACTGCAAAAAATGAAAAGAGGCCCAGGATTGGGGCCCTGCCGACATGGTGATTCACAGGAAAGGCTAATGGAATGAATAATTCATTCGAGAACATGACTCTATATCGCTAAGGCCCCAGGTCAGTGATTCTTCAGTCAAGCCTGAGGCAGAGGATCTCAGTTGGCTGAGCCTCTAGTTACCTCTTGGAGTCAGACAGGAAACCCTTAGAATCCTGCTTCTCAAATCTTAATGTGCACAAGAGTGACTTCAGGAGGCTTATTCTAATATAAACCCCTGACCCCCTTTTCCAAGAGATTCTCCTTCAGTAGATGCTGAGGTCTGAATGGTTTTGTCCTTCGCCAGTTCATATGTTTAGACCTAATTCCCAGTGCAATAGGATTAAGGTGGAGCCTTTAGGAGCTGAGGAAATTATGAGAGCAGAATGGAATTACTTCCCTTATAAATGAGGCCCAAGGGAGCTCATTTACCCCTTCCTGGTGTGAGGACACAGCTAGAAGGTGCCATCTGTGAAGCAGATAGCAGGTATTCAGCAGACACCAAATAAGCTTGCATCTTGACTTTGGACTTCCCAGTCTCCAGAACTGTTGACAGTACATTTCTGTTGTTTAGAAATTACCCAGTCTAAAGTAGTCTGTTAGAGCTGCACAAACAGACTAAAACGGTAGACCTGCAGTGCAGTCCAGGAATTCGCCTTTTTAAAACAAGTCCCTTCTGTGATGACTATAGAGGCTGGGCCAACCACACTTACAGACAGTTCAGTCCTCAGCCATCCATGCTTAAATCCCAGGGGGACAAGGCAGTCGTTTTGCTGACATGTTCCAGCTTGAAGTCCTCGCTCTGCTACTTTGCAGCCAGCTGACTTCTGACGGTTTCCCTCTCTGACATCAATGTTCTCATCAGTACAATGAGAAGGTTGCGTTACAGCAGTGTTTTCCAGCCATCCTCTATGGAACCTGAGGGGTTCCACGTTGGCCACCCATCTGCCTCAATCATTTAGCACATATTCATTGAATGTTTGTTTGTATGGCAGTCTCTGGACTAGATGGTGGGCATGAAATGGCATACCAGATGGGCACTGTGTGTGCTTCAGAGGGCTCACAGTCTAGGAGAGAAGACCAAGAATCACAAAATCAATGATTAACTATCATTATGGGGCTGGGTGCAGTGACTCATGCCTGTAATCCTAGCACTTTGTGGGGCTGAGGTGGGCTGATCGCCTGAGGTCAGGAGTTCGAGACCAGCCTGGCCAACATGGTGAAACCGCGTCTTTACAAAATACAAATAATTAAAGAGGCACAGTGGCAGGCATCTGTAATCCCAGCTACTCAGGAGGCTGAAGGAGGAGAATCGCTTGAACCTGGGAGATGGAGGCTGCAGTGAGCCAAGACTGTGCCACTGCACTCCAGCTTGTGAGACAAAATGAGACTCTGTTTCAAAACAATAATCATCATCATCGTTACGAAAGATACTTCAAAGGAGAAGCACTAGGTGCTGTGAGTAAAGGTAAGAGACAATGAATGTCCTCATTCGTTTCTGCTGCTATAACAAAGTACTTGAGACTGGGTGGTTTATAAACAACATAAATTGTTTTTTCACAGTTCTGGAGGCTGGGAAGTACAAGAGCGAGGCAAGGACAAATTCATCGTCTGGTGAGGTCCTGCTTTCTGGATCATAGATGGTGCCATCTAGGTGTCCTCACACAGTGGAAGAGATGAGGGAGACAGTTCTGTGTCCCCATGTGGTGTCAGGGACATAGGGACATGCATTCACTCCCTAAAGTCCTTTTGTAAAGGCATGAATCCCATCCAGGAGGTGCCACCTGCATGGCCTATTCATGTCACAGAGGCCCACCTCATAATACCATCACCTTGGTTCAAGTTCTGACATGAAATTTACTAAAACACACACATTCAAAGCACAACAGCAGATAAAGATGGCTGAAACTGTGTGTGTGTGTGTGCGTGTGTGTGTGCACGCACACTTCTGCTTGGGTTGCCATTTGGACAAACTGTTTTCAGGATGGAAAACACTGGCTTAGGTGCCCTCTAAGGGTTTTCGCAACCAGAAACCTTGCAACTGGTAAAATCATAGAAGGACATCATAGTACTATGATTTTACCTCTAAATAAAGTTGTTCGGCCAGAATGCAATTACTGGGTTTTAAATCTGTCTAAGACCCCAGGGTTACCACCTTCATTCTTGAAAATGTATTATGGAGCTCTTTAGGGATCAAAAATGTTCTATATCATATTTTGATGACATTTAAAAATTAGCACTTTAATCTGGAAGATTGAATGAGCAATCAGACAGAGAAACCTGAAATGCAACTCTGCCTGGTGCAGGAAGCTGATGAGGACTCTGAGCTCCCACACATGTGCTTGAGCAGCTCACCAGATGTGTGGCCCAAGTGATCTACATTTCTTTTTTTTTTTTTCTTTTTGAGATGGAGTCTCCTTGGGTAGGGGTTCAGTGGGCAGGGGAGCCCTCAGTTTCCCTGAGAGGACGTTTCTTCAGGTTCTTGGTCTATCACTCTCTCAAGAATGGGAGAGGATACTACGGCCAGTGTGCTCATAAAATAAATACCAGACCCCAAAAGTGTTGCAGAAAGTGATTTATTTAGGTAGAGAAAGAGAAAAAAGGAGAAGAAGAGAGAAAACTTGCACGAAGCATGGGTGGAAGGGGACTCCAGAGGGAAAATCCAGGAGAGAGAAAGTCAGCTTCCACACTGGGTGGAAGGAAATTGAGAGAGAGAGATGGAGTTTAGGAGGGGAAGACAGGCTTCCACGAGAGAGTGTTCGTGGAAGGGGGTCCAAACATGGAGTTCCAAAGGGGTGTGGAAGAAGGGGACTTTTAACCTGGGAGGAACCCCCACCTTCTCCAAGACCTCTGGCCAATGAAAGGAGTTCCTTAGAACTTCCGCTGGAGTGACTGATTTCTAAGTTTTTCCCGGCGCAAAAATTAAAACAGAAACCGTTAAATCCCCCGGATTGAGAGAGATGGGAGGAGGGCATGGTGGTGGGAAGTTCTTGCCCTTAAAACTATGCCCCCTTGTGGACCCGCAAAGAGAACACATTCCCTCACTTCGGTTGCCCTGGCTGGAGTGCTGTGGAACGATCATGGCTCACTGAAGTATCCGCCTCCCGGGTTCAAGCTGTTCTTCTGCCTCAGCCTCCCGAGTAGCTGCGATTACAGGCATGCACCAGCACGCCTAGCCAATTTTGTATTTGTAGTAGAGACCGGGTTTCTCCATGTTGGTTAGGCTGGTCTCGAACTCCTGGCTTCAGGTGCTCTGCCCACCTCTGCCTCCCAAAGTGCTGGGATTACAGGCATGAGCCACCGCACCCAGCCTGCCTCAGTCATTTCAAGAAAGATTATATAGAAAAAGCTACTAGCTCAGTGCCAGACGCTCAGTAAGCACTCAATAAATGATGGTCATTATTAATTTTAGTATCTTTCTTATATGTGTTATGCTTGTCAACATATCCGCCAATGTTTTATAAAAGAGAATGGAAAATTACATAGTTTGAGAGTTGCCAAGTATCAGAATTCTGCCAGGCCAACTGCATGTCTCTGGGGAAGGAAGCCCTGTGATTCTTTGTAACAATATGAGCCCATGATGACAGCCTTAAAATTGGGAGCTTGTCCCCTCCCTTTATTTTTTGCAAAGGAGAGCAGGTTATTTTTTTTCCCAGTTGAAACCAAGCATGAATATCCAAATTTGGGAAATAAGATTTCCATGTTCAAAAAGAATGAAGTTGACATCCATATATGTTGTTGAAAAAAGAGGGTGGGCATGGTGGCTCATGCCTATAATCGCAGCACTTTGGGAGACTGAGGGGGCAGATAGCTTGAGGTCAGGAGTTTAAGACCAGCCTGGCCTATGAAGTGAAACCATTACTCTATTAAAAATACAAAAATTAGGCCAGGCTTGATGGCTTATGCCTGTAATACCAGCACTTTGGGAGGCCGAGGTGGGTGGATCACGAGGTCACGAGTTCAAGACCAGCCTGGTCAATATGGTGAAACCCCGTCTCTACTAAAAATACAAAAATTAACCAGGAGTTGTGGTGCAGGCCTGTTGTTTCAGCTGCTTGGGAGGCTGAGGCAAGAGAATTGCTTGAACCTGGGAGGTGGAGGTTGCAGTGAGCCGAGATCACGTCACTGTACTCCAGCCTGGGTGACAGAGCAAGACTCTGTCACAACAACAAAATACAAAAATTAGCCTGGTGTGGTGGCGCGGGCCTGTAGTCCCAGCTACTCAGGAGGCTGAGGCAGGAGAATCGCTTGAACCTAGGAGGTGGAGGTTGCAGTGAGCCAAGGTGGTGCCACTCCACTCCAACCTGGGTGACAGAATGGGACTCCATCTCAAAAAAAGAAAAAAGGAAAGAGGCATGGAAAAGAATTTATGTGGATGTCTTGAAGTTTAATAGGTTAACTTCCCTTGAGACTAAATCTTCAAATCATTTTCTTTTACTTTTTTTGATAGTTAAAATCATACAGAGAATATCCAAGCGAAGGAGTATTTTTATCACTTAGTGGTTTGTTAAATGAAGCTGCCAATAGGACTGCAGGAACTTGGGCAAGATGTTTAGCCTTAGCTTTCTTTTCTTTCTCGTTCTTTTGTTCTTTCTTTCTTTCCTTCTTTCCTTCCTTCCTTCCTCCCTTCCTTCCTTTCTTTCTTTCTCTTTCCTTCCTTCCTTCTTTCCTTCCTTCCTTTCTTCCTTTCTTTCTTTCTTTCTTTCTTTCTTTCTTTCTTTCTTTCTTTCTTTCTTTCTTTCTTTCTCTTTCCTTCCTTCCTTCTTTCCTTCCTTCCTTTCTTCCTTTCTTT